>JASCQY010011074.1:0-10487 GCA_030264315.1 Sardinella tawilis
TTGAAACTCTTGCTACCATTTTGACTTGCTACATAAAGTAGGCTACGTACACCCCACCAAGAACTCTCAGATCATCAGAGCAGAACTAATGGTTTCCAAAACTAAGTATAAATGTCTTGAAGATTGTGCCTTTGCAGAATTAGCCTCGAAAACATGAAACAATCTTCCCCCTCATATAGGATGCCCCCCTCTCTACCACCCTTCAAATCTCATCTTAAAACACATCTCTATTCACTAGCATAGCACCCTTATTATTATTATTATTATTATTATTATTATTATTCATTTTATTATTCATTTTATTCATTATTTTGTCCTATTTAAACACATCTCTATTCACTAGCATAGCACCCTTATTATTATTATTATTATTATTATTATTATTATTATTATTCATTTTATTATTCATTTTATTAATTATTTTGTCCTATTTTTAATTTCTTACAATATAGATTGATTATCCCATATTTCTGCACATCTTTGCATACAACAATTAAATTATATGGGCAATTCCAGTGTTATGACGTGACATTTGCACACAAATTCATGAACTAAATGTCCCATAACTTTATCAAGCATAGCAATATTTCATTTTTTTGTTCATTGAACTCTGCAACCTCCATAGCTGAATACAGAAAAACACTCAAAATCCATGTCATGATTTACATCATGAGAATATGAGCCTTTTAATTTGTGTTATGGACGTGACATAAAATGGACAAGCTGTTATGGGAGGTTACAGTTTTTCTGTGAAGTTTAAAAAGCACCACATAAATCCTTTGGTTTATATTATGAAGGAGACCTAAATGAACACAGAAAAAAAACTCAGTCGTGAATAAGTAATTTCTGCAGTTGAAAAAATACCTCACTTGTAGCTTGCATAAGCTGCTTTCAGAAGTGCGTGATCAAGGTCAAAGCAAGAGTTACTTCGCACGCATGCTACTGATCAGTCCACTTTTGATTTTAGAATGGTCTATTTGCACTGATTGTTTCTTAGTCACATCACTTACTGTCATGAATATTCAAGGGGGTTAAAACCGGAGATAAAAATAATTATGCAGAGACAGGAGTATCAAAACCAAAAGGGGTTACAAATCGCACCCTGCATATCATAATCATTTGAGTTGATGAACAGTAGCTGGGTTTACATGGTGTTGTGTGTCAAAGAGCAGTTTAGCTTTTCATGGGTTTGGTTAGCGATTTTGATAGCTAGCCTACCTTGCTAGCACCAACTTAGCTAATATTATGAGTTGAGACTCAACAGCAACGTCTCCAAAGGATGCCTAGCCTATTACATGCAGGTAAAAAAACCTATGAAAATTATGTAGTGAATCATTTTTTCATCATGCTGTTTGCTTGTTTCAGTATCTGTAAGTAGCCTAGGCTACCTCTGGGTTCATTGATACATTGACAGCTTGAAACCTCTGCACACAGAATATTTATGCTGATTTACAGCACTTGCAATGGTAATTACAGTACACTTTCAGGATGTAGGGGTCAAAATGTGCTTCGGTGGGTCTTCATAAGATCAAGTCCTGTCCAGAGACTAGAGATACAGTAAATTTAAATTAGCTGTATGCCTATTCTGGCTCAGTTATATATATTGTGCATTGTCCCTGTCATATTAACATAAACTAAACTAAATTAAATCATACTCTCCTCTATGGAAGGGTTCTCACGCTCTTACAGTAGGCTATGCAAGGGTTCTCATGCTCTCCTCTCTGAAAGGGTTCTCATCAAATATTCTAGTGCGGAGCTCTAGAATCTTTGGTTCTCATGCTCTTCTCTATATAGAAGGATTCTCATGCTCTCCTCTCTGAGAGCTAGCGGCAAAAAAAGAAGAAGCTCAAATCGAAGTCCTCCAAAGCCAATGCAAAATGTCTGTTCAATTGGTCACTATTCCTTGGCAATTATTGACAGCCCTGTGGTTATCCTAACTTAGCCTATCAACTCTCCACAAAGATATAGTGTTTTGAAGCAATTCCCTTTTGCATGGAGTCTTGCCTATGGTGCGATGCCAGACCGACCCCCTAGGCAAAAAATATTTGCTGCCGCTAGGGTGTGTCTAGATATAGGCTACTTTCCAGCATCATTCAGTGTACTTTTCCAGTTCTTTTGAAAAGCTATGGCGTATGTTGTGTGTGTGTGCGTGTGTGTGTTCTGTATGTGCATGGATTTGTGTGTGTGTCCTTATTTTGCACCATTGTTGAATTTCCCAGTAGATCTGCAGTGGATATGTTTCCTGTAGTTCCACCTCATATGGGACCTTAAAACATTAAACACTAAACTGGCAAAAACGCTCTTAAAACACAGAGTTATGCCAGCTATTGTCTAGGTGTGAAATTCTGCTAAACTAGAAACAACCCTGACCGAAGCCCAGGTGAAATGTTAATTAAGAGATGTGACATTTTACATAACATCATTGTTTGATTCATTTATTTATTTTGGTTTAGAGATTGAAGGAAATTCTCTGATTGTACAGGTCAAATTATTCATTTTCCAGCACTGAAAAGAATGCAGTTTTAATCAATTACAGCATTTGTTTTCTGTGGATTCCAAATCACCTTTGGGACAAGGGTGGGATGACTGTTAGCTATATAACTGAACTCTCTTCCTTGTTGAATTGATTACACAAGAGAATCTTCAGGGCAATTCAGGACAGGACAGGGATGCGCAAGCAATAGAACCACAACTACGTTTTATCATTCTTCAGAATGTTTCAAGTTCAATGTAAGCCTTTATGGGATCTGACAAGTCATTGTGGTCATACTTACTAACAGGATTGCAGCACAGCTCATGAATTTATGTGCAGTCCACACACTGGAAAAATTTTAATTGTCACAAAGTGCAGTGACACACTAGTGTAGTTCATTACAAATGCATCTTAACGTTGCAGTAATGCCTGTAGTTTGGCCATTAGTTTTGAATTTGCTTATGTTATTTGCAATCGCTGTACTATCAGTATCAATTTGAAACAGAAACAGAGTTTCATGTTTGTAAATATTGCGGCTTTTTCACGTAATTGCGTTATTTGCCCCTATATTCTACCTCCCTGAAAAACTTGAAAAAGCACTCCAGTTTGTGACGTCCAAATGGACCTGAACTGAGTCTAGTCATGTGAGTGGTGACGGACACCCGGCATTGACCATATTGGGGAGGATGTGTTTATAAACACCCCTTCCTGTGCTCAGAGAGCTTTGGTGTATGATAGCTTACACTCCAAAATGGGACATGTTATGCCATCACCGGAACCATGGAGTAGAGAAACTTAATCTTTTTCGGAGAAATGTGGATTTTTTCACACACACGCACACACACACGCACACACACACATACACACACACACTGGCACTCACAAATACTACAGTACATGCAGACATACTAACACATCACATCACTAACCACTCACACACACAGAACACTCACACACACATACACACACACACAAGCCAAAAAAAATTGATGCTCTTGAGAAAATATTGTCAAAGAGAGAGGAAACACAGAGAGAGAAGCATATGGCTACAATTAAGAAATGGCAATTTGAAAGCCCCAATTGATTTGTCAACCAAATGGACAGACAAAAGTAATTACGAATTTCTTACTGTAAGTGCTTAACATACCGAACAGTTAAGACAATTATTTTACGTAAGCTCCTGGTACTGGGGCTTTCTGGTATGAAGAAAGGAGCAATTGCAAACATACAGTATATGTAACAGCAAAGCCAAACATCTTTAAACAGCAAAACACCACACTTTTGGTACAGGAACAGCAACATACAGAAATGTAAAACAGCCACAATCTTACAAATATCAGACACTTTTTAGAACTTTTAGCAGCAACTTAAAGGAGAAATTAGAATTAGAATTCAGTTCTGTTGCTCAAGGTTATCAAGCGATAGGAAAAAGTATGAGATTAGATACAGCAAATTAGATACCAAATAGAGACTGAACAGCTACCGAATACAAACTCCAGCTAACACTAACCTACTGGGGCACATAAACTTGCAGAAACTAGCTATTTTTTAATGATGATGTAGCTGCCAGTTTGCTATTTGGCCTTTGACTTAAAATAGTGAACCGGCAGCTTAACTGAAATTGAGCTTATTGTTCTATTGAATAAGCGTAAACAGTGCGTTCACCACTTGATCTGTGTTGTTCCAAATTCTTTCGCTTTCCTTGCTCGACAGCACTCACCAAGCCCCCTTAACAGGGATATGATTGGAATTACTGCGAACCATCACTTTAACACATCCATAACGTATCTGGTGTAGCCTCCCAGTCAGTGTGCACAGATAGGTAGTTAGAAGTGCTAGGACAGGAGATGCGATGGGTCTGAAAGAGCTTCTTGAAGGTAGAGAGGGACCCCCCTTGTAGCACTCCAATGGAGAACGATAGATGAGAATAGTCTGGATTGTCCTGTATGATTTGGTGGCAGTACCAAACAATGTTCCCTGGAACCCTGGAAGAACAAGTCTTAGCATGCTGCCTTAGCCTCAACACAGAATCAACTGGAAACAAGTCCTGTTAATGGCGGTAACATCTCTCAAAAGGAAACCACATTTTGTCAGCCCCACCTGAGGGCTTTTTCACAAACGCTTGAGCAGCAGATCACACGTAAAACTGACATACGCTAAATTGGCATAGCCTCATACAAAACAGTGACATAATTTACCATTGATATAATCTATCCTGTGCATCTAGCCTGGTCTTGCCCATACAATGATCGAGGCAGACTAGATTAACTGTCATTAATTATTGCCTTATTTTGTCAGCCAGTTGTCACTCCAATCAGGCCGAGGGACAGGGAAATTCCAGTATGAAAGCATTAATGAGCAAACACAAACACAAACCAGGCATCCAAACTGTACTGCTGACACAGGGTTCAGCTGAAACCACACTGCATTCTACTGTCTAATGAGTCACTTGCCTGGCACAGGGCTTTCCAAACTTTTCCATGCCGATGGCCCCGAAATTCAATTATGACAGCCCAAGCTACCTTTGTTTCCGACTGATGATGAATGAATTTGATAATTCGCAGTATCACAGTATGATTTATAAAGGCAGCATAACAGATACAGTACATGTGCTGCGTTCAAAATGAGGCAGAATGAAGCTGTTTTAGAGGTAAAGATTTTCTTTAAAAATTGTTTGGAACATGAATCAATGCCTTTCTGCTACCAAATTTCATTAGAAAGCAGGATTTTCTTATGTGTTATAGTCAGACCCACACTCTTAACACAGCCTCATCAATGCCTGATGAGAATTACCATTTAAATTTTTCATCTTGTCTACTTTGTAGTTTTATGATAATCTTTATCATTATTTTATCATTATTATTTTTATTTTTTTAATGATTATTATCATTTTTTTTCCTATCTATAAAGCACTTTGGGTATTGTGTAAAATGTGCTAGAAATAAACTTGACTTCACTTGACCATACTGTTCTTCCTTAGAGCTTGTAACCACTTGGCCGAGTGGCGATCTTCCACACTTCTCATAACTTCATTTGTCATAATATCTCTAACACAATCAGACTTTGTGCATCAGCAACCACACAAACACATTCAGCCAAAGGGAAATATGTCATCTAAAACCACCAGATTATTCCTAGTAGCCTACCACATTATCCCACCACATTATTACTGCCACTTTAAAAACCTGCACAAACAGTTTGAAAATCGAAAGGAGAAGCTTTTCCGCCCAACCCTAGGCAAACACTCCCAAAGGCAGTGTACAGCCACATCTTAAACAGACGATCACTCCATGACCACAGCCTCTTTGACAGGAAGTTTGGTTATATTAATGTGTAACAACAACTGCACTAACCATCAAACAACAATAACAAATATTATCAATATTGCTGTTATTGTTATTTCAGTTTTGGAGTTGATTCACTGAGTTGACCATACATGCAATTAAAAGTAATTCTATTGAACATCTTCCAGAAATGTGGCGTTTGTTGTTGTTATTACTTTATGTTAAACATGTTTTCATGGCATGGGTCTTTACGTCCATAAACTGTCTATGGCAGATGTCCATGCATCTGACAGTGACCGTCTTCAAAGGGACGGGAGGAGACGCTTGCACACCCACTTAATGAGCTAATTGCTCCCACAGTGCCTATTTTTGGGTAGCTCAGCAACCACTGAGCTTTTTATGCTCAGTTGTTGTCACCGGGGGTGACCAAGTTCTCCATTCCTCTGTAGAATCTTTTAAAAGTTCTGTTTTTTTTTTCATTCCCTTTTCCATTGTCTGTTGTTGCGAAGAGATTGAGTGGGCAGTATGCTCAGTGTCTTCGGCTCTCCTTGTCAGAGAATTTGGTGTTTGAGCTGTTGTGCTTGGATGTTATTATGAAAGTGCTAGTTATGCCATGTGTGAAAACATTCCAATGCAATGTCAGCTTGAGGGAACACTAAACTAGTGTTTGAAGTGCCCATGCCTGATTATTACACATGAATTTCCTGACTAATCTCAACAACAAAGGGTAGAGATGTGCGTAGGGGTTGTCTCAACTTTTTTAAAAGACAGCCTACAACAACTGCATGAAAAAAATGGTTACTTTAGTCTATACTTTTATAAAGATACAACACAGTCTTAGAAACAGCTAATGTGTAGGATAAAATATTTGCACCCCCACAAATGCTGCTTTTGTCAGTTTGTTAGGATCACAGTCAGACTTTGAAGTGGAGGGATCAATCCTTCAAATCATTGTACAATTCACACCATGTTTGTGGGCATTGCCACCACCACAGACTGTGTGGGCTTTGGGTTGGCAGCAGTTAGACTCTAACACCCACACATGGCAAGTGCCAAACCTCAGAGACCTGCTCCAGGCAGAAAGGGCAGGCAGGCTATTACTCAGTGGGGTGGCACATCAACATCAACCCCTCTGCCAAGGGTGGGGGCAGATGGGGTGTCTAAAATACATTCTTTCTCCTGTCTTATTTTTCTCTTTTTTCATTCTTGTTCACAATATCCCAAATAGCAACAATTTAGTTACTTTGCTATGTTGGAGACATGTTTTTGGATAACCTGTAGTCTATTTAAGATACCTGGTTATAACATAAAATTTCACAGTTCCAAAGACCTCAAATCGATCTGCGGTATGTTGATGTTGACCTTAACAGTACCTTTGAATTAAGATGAGGACTTTGGTTGACGGAGTCAGCCAGAGTTCATGCTGAATGATTAATGCGAATACTCCTAAATGTGGCATCGGCGATGTAAGATCGGCTATCCTTACAAGAGGGGGGTAGTTTAGGCATGAGTAAACTTTTTAAAGAGCGTAGCCAACAAACGTACAATTAGCACTCAGACGGAGTTCCCCACTGTGATTTAAGCGCGTCTGCTTGCTTGCGTCAGTTACCAGTGCGCCAAACCACCAGTTGGTACCAAACACATGTTGGCGATAATATCCTATAGAGCTTGCACCTCTGTGCATTGCTATGTTTATCTTGTCGTGTGAGAGAAATATGGAAAATCATTTATCCATATGATGTAATTGAGTCATCTTGTATATAAATAACTTTTTGGTGGTCATATCAGGTGTGAAATGGTGCCACAGCATGCCATCATAACCTTAGGTCTACATCTGATCATCTGAAAGATGATGTCGTTAAAGATGACCTCATAAAACGACCACTCACTCTCATTCATATTTCCGTATCAGAGCACGTTTGACTGTGCCAATCCATTAATTTCTCTCGGGACGACCCAGTGCCAGCGAGGGCAGTTCCCGCCTTCAGAGTGCTTGCGAAGGTCCGTCCCTCCCTGCTTCCGCGGAACCGCTGTCCAGCAAGGATAAATACCGCAGTCAGTCGGGACCTTTGGATCATTCCTCGCCATTTGTCCAGGGATAACACATCGAAACGACCAGAGGAAATATATTTTCCTTGCTGCATATCTGAGTTTTGCGAGGTAAGACCAAACTATAAAACTCTTTACTGTAATTAGACCGAAATCATTATTCGTATTCGTACTTACTGTACAGCAAGCCACTTTCCTTGCAATGTTTTGATTTCGATTTTGACATTGCATGTGGTCTTTGTTATTGATAGATGTATGATGATTTGAATTCACAATAAGTGTCCTTTGGCAACACAATCCGTAGATGCGTGGATGCTGCCGCAGTGAAAAATGTATTTTGTTGTTGCAGTCAGAATCAGTTTTGGGTAGCGTTTCTGTGTCTCCAGTATATCATTAGATGACGGTACTTAGCGGTTAATATCGCTCGTGTGCTTACATAGGCCACTTAAATCTATTCACGTTATGCCTTTCTGCAGATACCGCCTGTTTTTATAGATAGCGTTGTTATACGCAGCACGGAACGCCATGTAAAAAGATAAATTAAGAACAACTTACTGTATGTCAGTAGTAGATTATCATATTTCACCCGAGGCTATGACCCAGTGTGAGTTGTGAGGCCAAGGGATAGATTTATTGGGGGTAAGTGAAAAGACTGGAGTTGAATAGCATGTGTGGGGCATCCTTTGAGATGCTTTAGTGGGACTGAGTCAGTGGTCGCTTACACTTTTAGGGACCTTCTTCTTTAGAAGAATAGAAGGCCTGTTTGTAGGCCTAGTACATCTTTGTGTGTGTGTGTGTTTGTGTGTGTGTGTGTGTGTGTGTGTCTGCATCTGCATGTGTTCACTCGTGTGTGACTGAGTGTGTGAATCATATTCACACACTGACACCTGTTCATTCATCCTTTTCATTCTTACTTGTGGTTCCCCTTCTTGCACCTCCAGATCTTTCATCTCTCTCTGACTCTCTCTCTCTCTCCCCCCCCTCTCTCTCTCTTTCTGTTGCTCTTTCTTCCTCTCTCTGCCTCACTTCCTTGCTTCCTCTTTCCTCCTCCTCACACACACTCACACACAAACGCACACACACACTCATTCGCAGCTAAGTAAACACATGTAATTACCCCCGTAGTGTCCAAGCAGCCCACTCCAACCCCATCTGAATGGATTTGGAAATTCCACTTGTGAGAGGCCACAAAAAGCACAGAAATAGATTGAAATGGAGAGCAGAGAGCAGGAGGGACTGAGGAGGAAGAGGAGGAAGGGGTTGAGGGAGTGGGGGGTGGAAGAGGAAGCAATTGAGAGTGTGCGTAACTTCCCTTGCTTGTCAAGGAGAGATAGTTTCTGGGAGAGGGCTTGAGGGTTTGGCTTTGAGTGAGTTTCAACCATTAGGAAATACACACACACACAAAAGGCTGATATGATAAGATCCTCAGGCTTATTTCAAGCAGTGCACACCTTCCTTCTCCTTTCAAACACACACACACACACACACACACTCTTACACACGTTGTGTTGGTGTCAGCTAACAAAAGGGTATTGAGCTTTTTTGCAAAGATCACGGTCAGCTTTGAACACATACAGGGTCAAGCACACATTCACACGTGCATGTGCGTGTGCATGTGTAAGTGCACAATACACACACACACACACACACACATGCACACACACACATTCCTGACTGGCTTTGCCTAGGCTCTTAGTGATGTATTCTCTGTGGGGCTCTGTGGTCTGAACTGGCCTTGTCAGCATGTTTGCCCTGTGTCTCAGCAGCAGCACACTGCTTTTGTGTCTTTTTGTATCAGTGTGTGTGTGTGTGTGTGTGTGTGTGTGTGTGTGTTTGTGTGTGTGAGTGTGTGTGTTTGTGTGAGAGAGAGAGAGTATGTAAGTGTGCACGTAAAACATCTTCCTTCTCATCCGCCTTGTCTGTTACTAGAGCGCCAGATGCTCCTACTAATCCCAGCATCATGATTCAGCAGGTCCCTTTTTGAAGGACTCATCATTCACCTCTCTCTCTCTTTCTCTCTCTCACTCTCTGTCTCTTTCTCCCTTGCTCTCTCTCTTTCTCTCTCTCTCTCTTTCTCCCTCGCTCTCTCTCTGCCCCCCCTCTCGCTTCTATCCCTCTCTCTTCTCCTCTTTCTACACCTCTCTCTCTGTTACTCCACCCCTGTCTGTCCTGAAAGGGTTAAAGTGTTAATTCATGAGGGATCTACTGAATGAGTTTAAAAACCTTACTGGCTTCAGTGCTTTCTGTTGTGTGTGTGTGTATATGTGTGAGAGGGCTATAAAGTGTGTGAATGGGGATATGTATGTCTGACAATGTGTGTGTGTGTGGTGGGGTGTGTGTGTGGGGGGAGGTACAATGGAGGGTACACTGGAAGGCTTTGTTTGCAAGGTCAGAGAGTAATACAAGGATCAGACTCAGATCTTAGAATTCCTCCTGTATCAAACACACACACACACACACACAAACACACACACACACATTGTCAGACATACAGAGACACCGAGCTGCTTTGTCCTTTGTAGTCCCACGGGCTGCCCTGTGGAGCAGTGGTGCAGAGAAAACAATCAGAACATGAACATAGCAGTAAAGCATTAGACTCCTTAAGCTCTCTCCCTCTCTCTCTCTCTCTCTCTCTCTCTCTCTCTCTCTCTCTCTCTCTCTCTCTCTCTCTCTCTCTCACA
>JASCQY010011123.1:0-10484 GCA_030264315.1 Sardinella tawilis
GCCTCTCTCATCTTTGTAAGTGGGAGAACTTGCACAATTGGTGGCTGACTAAATACTTTTTTGCCCCACTGTATATATAATTATACTGGACATCATATCCCATCGCACGACTGCACTAGTGAGAAATGCCTGTTTTGGCAATAATATCATTATACAGTGTGGTATTTGACAGCCTGTGGTCGCTCTGTCACTTGAAACTTGGCCCCTGACATCTTAGATTTTTCAGTGTACAGCCTGTAAACAGAAATGTTAGGCCACCCCGATCTACAAAGATTTGCATCAAGACAGTGACAGCCTCACATAAAGATTCCCCACCTGCTCTCACTAGTCAAGAAGATAGCCTGACTTTCAGTGTAGTTTCAGATTGATAGTAGTCCATCTCAGTTGAAAACCCTCACCCAGTCAGACCCTGGTTATAGTGCCAATCTGGCAATCTAAAGTAAATAACTGAACCTTTACTTACAAATACCAGCATAGACCCAGACTGTAGACCTCAGACAGTGAAACCCAGCAAAAACAAACTATTCCAACTGATCTTGAATTACCTGGTCATAGGATACATCCAGGAACAGGAAGAAATAAACAGGCATGTCATATTCACATAGCCCATGACTGCATACATACAGTACGTGCAGCATGTCTATCTTTTACAGTACATTTGCTACATGGCCGTAGAGCTGTGCTAAGGGAAATGAAACCACTGGAAAGAAGAAGCAACACAAAGCGGCATTCTCCCTCCCTGGCACCAGTGCCAAGGACACCCCTAACCAACCCCTATTTGGCACGGACACACACACAGCATGCATACCCTACCCAGACATGCACCTACACTGCCATCCACCTGTTCTCAGTGCAGTTCACCCACAGGGCTTCAGCTGATTGGGCTTTGGGCTTGTTATGGCTCTTGAGAGTTTGTAATTATGACATACTGTATGTTATCAAAGAAATACACTAAAATAGACATGCATTGAGAGAGCTTGAATTTATATTTGCTACAAGAAACTGCACAAAACTATTGGCAAATAAAAAAAAATGGTCTCACTGTTTTCATATAGAAGTCTAAAGCTGCCAGTTTCAACATTTTTCTTCTGAATTTGTTAAGGAATAACCGCATCATCCAGCCTGATCAATCTGTGTGTTGCAGTAGATGCACTGGCAGCTTTAGTATACACTCCTGCTTTAGTCATACTTCACAGTATGACCACTCAGATTCCCGAGAACTAAATTGTCCCTGAGAACAGCCGTCGTAACACAAGAAATTTCAGAGGAATATTCTGGATGTATCTAGCCTAGCAAGTGAGATTTAGTCTGGGGACCACCTATACACTTTCTCGTACGGGATTTCAGGTTTCGTTTGTCCAAAAGTTTGCACATGGTCTTGCCATCTCTCCCCGTTGTGTGATTGGTTCCCAAATTCATGCGAAAATTTCGGCCATGGTCTCCAGGCTGCCGTGCAGTTCGGAACGAGCGTGCAAGGCAGCATGTGTATTCCCAGGCTAGGATGTCTCCATACCAAACAACCACAGGCTATTATCCGCCATTTGTTGGCAAAAAAATCTTATTACTGTAAAAAACAGATGCTGACAAAATATGGGTCCTGATTCTATTGGAAATTAATACATTGTTTGGCAAGGCTGATCACAGCATACTGTTCCCTATCTGACAAATCTTAAAGACCATTAAAGCTAACTTTGTCATTGCATTGACCAATCTTAATTAACAACTGGACGTCTCAAAATATTTTGCCGACCAAGGAACAAAACTGAAGTAAGCATATTTATTTTCATAGTTTAATATATATTCATAAAACCTTGGCATCATTGTAGACTTTGATCTAAATTTTCATAGACACATGAAAGCAATGTTAAATTAATGTTTACCTCAAACCAATTTAACAAACTTAGAGGACTCCTGTGAAAACATGACTTTCAGCAGGGTTAATCACTGCTATGGAATTTCTACAGCTTTAGGCTACATACCAAACGCACTAGTTGGGCTTCCCACAAAATTTAGAACAGAACACAACCTAGAAAGTTCTCAAAAGGTGTGTAAAGTACAGTGGGTACAGTAAGGTATGTAAAGTAAATCAAGTGTATATATCTGTGTAATGAAATCACAACAGAAAAGTGCTTTCCACACAAGTATTGTTCTACCCCCAAAATGGCGGCGATGTATTTAGTAACAAGTAGTTGTAACCTGTGTCCACCCTGACTGGAGGGCAGGAATTCAAGGCAAAGGGCACAGTGGAGGGACAGGCGGATGCCATCAAGCCATTAGGAAGTGCCTGAGGCCAGAATGGCTTAGGAAATGCAGCCCCATGAATGACGAGTCCACTCAAATGCCCATTTTATCCATTGGCACAGGTTTGTGACACACACACTGTATCTGGTAAGAAGTCTGTATGCATCTGATTGGAATTCAGGCACAGGTTGTAACTTGTTTTGTAGTTTAATTAACTGAAATGTTAATCTAATCTAATGTGGTTTAACGTTGATTGACTGATTGACAGCGAGTGAGGGCTTGTGTGAAAAATAAAAATTAGTTGTGGATAGAGAGAGTTTGATTCGGTTACAAAGTGTTGCAAAACTTGCCCAGTGCCACCACATGAAAGGCAGATGTGTGTGTGTGTGTGTGTGTGGTGCGGGGGCTGGGGGAGTCCTAGACGCACGCATGCCACAGATCAGCCTCATGAGAGCTTTACACAAGCCGTGCATGTGGCTCCTCCTCCCCCTTACACAAGGCCACTGTGTTTGTTGCATGCATACTCCCGTCACCCAAAACAAAACTGACTCTAGCGTTCAGGCACTTACATACGACCTTGTGTAACTCCTGTAATGTAGTTGCATAAAAATGTAGTTACAAGGTAATGCCACAGTGGGGCGCTAAATTGCACAGTCTCTGCATGAGTTGCTGAAATGTGTATTTGCAGAGCAATTACAAATAGTTGGGCATTGTGACCACTTGTCATGCACACATTTTGACTATACAAATCATAACTATTTCAACCATGTGCACAATTGCCATGTTAACATTCTGATGAAATTAACAGACACACATTAGTTTCTTTCATGTTGTTGGCTAATTGTTCAGTAGGCTATGTGATTATCAGTATGGTACTGACATGCCTTATTTGCTGTGCCTGTCGCATTTGAGTTACTGATGACTTATGATCACTGGTCAGCCTTTGTAAGACACCTACAGTACACTAACGTAAGCATTAGGCCAAATGCTGGAGGGGTTCTTTGAAAGAAGTTGTTGAGTTGATTAGAAAATATTTTTCCCAAGTCTTGACAACTCTTACAAGTGCCAAATAGTTATAATCAGATATACAAAAAGAAGCCACAAACCACAGTGAGCTATAGGCACACAGTAGACTTTGAAGCCAAGACAGTTACAGCATACACTTGTTGTGTTGCATTATGGTAGCTAGCCATCCTTTGCTTTATGCTATCCTGTTATTAAACCAGCCCCTAGTTCTACACTTTGTTTTGTACAGAGGGTCTGGCCACTCGGTAGTGAGAAATGATTGTTTGCTGGAGATGTTTGATTGGTAGCCTGCCTTGAGTAGGCACTAAGTCTTCTAGCTCTGCATTCCCAACATCCCTCTGTTCGCTGATTAGATTCAGGAAAAATGCCACAGGAGACAATTAACAAGCCCAATGGGATCAAATGGAGCACTGTAGGAAGATGCTAATGGAGTGGACGTGCGTAGCAAGGTGTGGCCAGGCTAGGCTGGTGACCAGGAACTTGTCAGCTCTAGCATGAATGTGATTAATGAAAGTCCTTTTCTGATTGTGTAACGATTGTTAGTTGTCCCGATATATCTCACATTGATTTGATTAGTAATATGTTCTTGGGATGGATCATGGATGTAATTCAATGGAGACAATGAGATATGGACTCAACACACCCTGGCAAATAGCATCCTGACCACATTCAGATGTTAACTTGTAGGAAGTGGTAGTGCTGTCTTTGATGAATCAGGAGAGAAATACTATCCAAAATGTATATTTCTTTCAAAGTAGATGGTCAACGTATTTTTTCTTAGAAACACTGCATAACAGGTCATATGCATGTCAAATACCATTTGAAACATTACAAAATGTGTTTGCCATGTTTTATAAAAGAAACTGTAATATTAATCAGCCTCTAGTACTAATGATTTTTTTTCTGTCATAACCTGTCGAATAGAGGGAGGAGTGGAAGTGGGAGGGAGACTATTTCAGGAGATCTGAAAGAGCAGGCATCAGTACTGAGACACAGCTTTTGTTTGCAGTATGGCAAGCAACCGTTTCCTCACACAGATAAGGTCAGATAAGATCTGAGTGGAGGCCCTTGTCACAGTTCCTTATGGGCTTGTCTAGGCTGTTTTTGTTTAGAGGAGCTGTTTGACCTGTTGACTCTCCGTCCACTCCGAGGGTCGGGCCCTAATGAGCCCATCTCCTGGGATTGCCTTGGGGAAGGGCTTTGGCTGACCCCTGAAACCCCCAGTCAAATAGTGGGCTCCTGACTCCCCAGCTGGCCTGTCTGTCTGTAGTGGTGTGTATATTGGAGAGCAAATAGTCCAGATTTCTTAGTTTCTGGCCAATGAAAGGTGCCCCCGACCCCTTTTTTGAATGTTTTATGAGCGACACACATGCACCCTGTCCCAGCTGCCTTTCTCATTCGGGCCACTAGATACACCAGGCTGGACTGGTGCTGGTGCTGTGGTCCACAAATGGCCGGTTTCACAGCAGACTCCCGGTTTCCACTTTGGTTATATCAGTGGAAATTCACCCCTTCAATTTCCCTCCATCTGTCTCCAAACTCCCTCAATTACCACTTTTGGCAGCAGCCAGCATGCTCTCTTTCCTGGCCTGCGCCGCCAGCATACCGCTAGCGCTACCTAGCCAGCCCAGCCAGGCAGTTTGACCTCACTACCCCACTCTCAGACCTGCCTCAGTCCAGTCCTTGCCCAGCCACCCAGCATGCCACGTCTTTGCATGCTTTCACTTGGGGCAGGAAAAACATGAGCATGTTGTTAATACTACTTGAAGCATTGTTGTTTAACATTTTTTTTTCCAAAATCAACAGATGCCTTGGCTGTTATTATGGGCAGTTTAATGTTTTAACTTCTTTAAAGTTTTGACTGGTGCTCTTGTTATATACAGTGTATTTCAGCCATAGTTCGACATTAGTACAATATCATACAACATACAACAATAGCAAGATTTGCGTAATATAATATTAAGACCACATTTTAAAGAAAAACCTTTGGAAAATGTAGTTTAAGTCTCTTACTACTTATTAGCAGTGTGACCAACAAGTACAATCTCTTCCAGGCGAATGCACGCTTTGTCCATTCTCCACATGTCCTGAAATTATGTGGGAATGGTGTGCTGTTTGTGTGTGTGTGTGTGTGTGTGTATTGTTGTGCACTACAAGAGTAGCATGTCAAATCCCCACACCTCACTAAAGAATGCGAGGTTTCAGCCCTCTCCAGTTACCCACGCAAGCCAGCGCCGGCCATTTTGGTCCAAGCCAGGGCCCATGGGCTGACTAGCATGTGCTGACGAACACACCATGGAGCAAACAGCAGCAGCACTGTGCCATACATGCTAAGGTGTTTATACAAGGGAGCCGTTCCCATTCCCATTCCCACTCCACTTTCCAAGCTGCCCAGGAGAGGAATTCCTAATCCACTCCCAGTGCGCCTTTTGTCTTTGGGGCTCCGGTCTAAGGCAGCGCTGACGGCATCCCAGGGGGCACAGATCAGCGGATGAGCAAAAGGAACCATTTGCATTTTTTTTGTCACTAATGTCAGTTCCCTACAGAGGACGCCGACAGGGTTGGGAATGGAGGTGATTTAAAAGTTGTTGTTGCTGTTTTTGTTCTGTATTCCAACTCATGTGTATTTGAATGTCTGATGCCCAATATAAACATGGGCGTATAACTGCTGCCATCTCTCTTCAGCTATTTCTTTTAGAGAAAAAAAAACTTTTTTTCCATTGCCAGGTTTAAGCTTTTTGTTCCTTGTGTTCTTCCTCATGCTTTTCATGTGTCAAGTTTTCTAAATATTTTTATCTTGGGAAGGAAAACAAAATGTTGCTACTTTTACATGACCTCACCTCATGGTCTAGTTTGCAGTAAGGACTGTAGAGAGGACTGAAGAGAATACAGAACTGTTGTGTGGCAATGCAAAGGCTTTGAGAGGGAATGCAGTTTTCATTTGTGGAAACACAAAACTTTTGCCAGGAAATACAGGAGTAAAATTGGCACCTCAAAAACACACCTACCGTGACTGTTCAGGGGCTCTGTACTGGCATGTGTTGTGAATGCTGCATTTAAAGGGTTTTGTAACACCGATAGGAAGTTACCCAAACGTGACCTTGATGCTTGCATGATCTTGGAGTCATGTTGGATGTGATGAGGTCTGCTATTTTAGCCTGGTTAGTGACAATGCTCTACTAAATTCTGCAGTGATGAAGACAATCGGTTTTGTTTAGTCTTTTTTCTCCATCAATATTATTACATCAGTGTTCTAGTTTTATTGCTCTTTGAGATTTTTCAACACTCATACAGTCATACACTTTGAATTTGAAATTGAGATAAAGTGTGTGTGTGTGTGTGAGAGAGAGAGAGAGAGAAGGAGAGAGAGAGAGGGAGAGAGTTAGTGGATGAGTGAGAGACTGGTGAATAAGTGGGAGGGGACTCCCAACACATCATCACAAACTTAGCTCCACCCTTTAGGAGGAGACTCCACCCCACGGTGTAGTTATATTATCCACAGCGTACAGCGCTGCCAGTTCATCATAGCAGCAAGCAGCCCTCTCTCTCTCTCTCTCTGGCTCTCTCTCTCTCTTCCTCCTCCCTCCCTCTCTCTCTCTCTCTCTCTCTCTCTCTCTCTCTCCCTCTGTGTGTGTGCATGCTGCAGGTGTGACACCATCTGAATGAGGAAACTGTGGCGGCTCATTCATAGCAGCAGTGGCAGCAGCAGCAGCGGCGGCTCCACACAGTCAGTCACGTCAGGCACGCCAGGCCAGGCCAGCTGCCTCCACCCCACAGCCTCTGTCTAGCAGGCCAGGCCAGGCCTAGCGGGGAGGCCTCCCCTCCCACACATACCAACACTTCTCTCCCCCACGCCAGGGGCCACCGCCGCCGCTCGGACTGATTTGGGCCAGCAGGGAGTCGAGGTGAGAGGTGTCGGTGCCGTTTCCGAAAGAGGGGGGCTTCTTTTGGGGTGGGGTGGTGCCGGGGGGGGGGGAGGGTGGGGGTTCCTCCAGGAAGGAGAAAAGAATGAAGTTCGATGACGTCCTCAACCAGATCGGGGGCTTCGGCAGGTTCCAGAAAACCCTCTACATCTGGATCTGCCTGCCTCAGATCCTGCTGGCGTTCCACATGTTCGTGTCCATCTTCACCGGCGCCGTGCCCCCGCACCTGTGCCTCTCCACGTGGCCCCCTCCTGCCCCGGAGCCCGGGCCCAGCTACTTCAACTTCAGCCAGCCGGAGCTGGCCTGCTCGCCTGGGGGATCCTCCACACCAGCCCCCCACTACCACCAGCACCAGAACCAGCAGCAGCACAGCAATAGCAGCGGCAGCGGCAGCAGCAGCTGTCAGGGAGGATGGGAGTACAGCAAGGAGATCTTCCACAGCACCGTGGTCACAGAGGTGAGTCTCAGCTCCTAATGAAGGAGGCTTTTTCTTTTTTTAAAGACCAACAAGGGCAGGAATCATGCATTCCCAAACATACGCACCCGCCTCGGTGGAAATAATCAGCAGATGCAGTGAAGGCCCAGGCTGTGTGTGTGTACGTGTGTGCGCGTGTGTGTGTGTGTGTGTGTGTGTGCCTATTAGCTCTGCTGGGGTCACAGTGCTTTACTACTCTGGGCATCAGCTCCTGCGTTACCAGACCAGTCAGTTGGCTGGCTGAGGCACGTGAGAATCTATGCAGAATCTGGACTCCTCCATTTGAGTGCAGGGATAGAGGGCCACTGAGGTGGAGAGTGGAGTGCAGAGCTATGTGTGTGTGTGTGTGTGTTTATGTGTGTGTGTGTGTGTGTGTGTGTGGACCCCCCTGTGGTGCAGGCATCCTGGCCCCTCTCTCCATTCAGGTCCCTGCCTGTGGCCACATGTCCCACTGCTGCTGCTGCCGTGACAAGCAACCGGAGGAGGCCGGAATCTTGACACCAACAACCTACCCCCACGTTCCCACTCCCACTCTAACACTCACACACACACACACACACACACACAGAGTCAAGGCACTGTGCCGCTTCCTGCGGCCTTTGCGACACCTCTGCCAAGTGTCCCGCAAGCTAGCCGGTTAGCCAGCCGGAGCTGTTTTGATTTATAAAGTCTGGCCCAGCTCGGCGTCTCCGCACTGAGCCCTGCTGTGTGAGCCGGCTAATATGACTGCTCACGTTGGGCCAGCCAAGACGACGGATCCAGATGTGGAGTACAGTGCTCTCACGCGCGGAATTTTACCACTGCACTGCTGCTGCTCAGACATAGCCGCAGGGGGAGTGTGAGTGTGTATGTGTGTGTGTGTGTGTGTGTGTGTGGAGGGGGGTTGAGTATCATGTCCACCTGCAAAACCAAACAAAGGAAGAGAAATATCAGTGAGGTTACTCACTGAAACTGAGCAAGAAAAGCCACTGAGGAAAGAGATATTCTTTGTTGATTTTGTTTTTTTTCAGTGGTTGACTTCTGGTGTGAAATGTTGGTTGCAGATACAGTATGCAAATATACCCATATGGGGTTTTTTTTGTATCTGTGTGTGTAAATATTTGAATGGGAAACTGTGCATAAACTTAGTTTATCTCTTAACTTTTTTCTCTGTTTCAGTGGGATCTTGTTTGTGACAATGCCAGCCTAAACAACATTGGATCCTCTATTTATATGTTTGGTCTGTTGGTTGGTGCTGCACTCTTTGGCGCTCTGGCAGATAAGTAAGTGCCCCCCCCCCCCGTCCAAACTGCACTGGCTCCCTCTGTTTTGTCTTTGCCTCCTGTTGATTCTAGTCCGCAACCTTCATGGCCTTTCGCTTCTTCATGGCCAGATGATGATAGACACTCTCACAAGTGTTTCAAGAGTTACAAGCGTCAGAGGGCCTCACTCAGACAAAGAGTCACACTGTTGACAAAGGAATTATCATTAACCCCCAGGGTCATGTACTAAACAGGTTGCAAAGTAAATATATGCTCATCCTGAGCCACAGCGGGATTAGCAAAACCAGAAGCAGTGAGGTATGTCTGGCTCTGGCCTCTGGCGCAGCTTCAGGTGCTAACTGGGATACTGTAGATGTCCGCCCTGGGCTTGACTGTATGAATAGCACCTTGTTTACACACAAGTGTTTTCTAAGGGGCCATGTAGGGGCATTTAGTCTCGTACAGAAAATAAATAAATGCTATTTCTACATTTGCCCTTTTATTACATACACTGATATTTATAGTCAGTTGGGCTAATGCAATTTGAAATGCCTTGTTGTTTGTCTGCCAAGTCCGAAGCATTTGAGGTATTTTAACACGGGGATTTTGAAGAGGGGGGATCTAATGCACAGCACATGTCCTGCTTTCAAAGGGTCCGATTCAGCCTCGTCACAATGCCACTGTATACCAATTAGGTGAAGATCAGCGCCAAGCTCAGTAACGTCTCTTGTTTGATGCAGATACGGCCGGCGCTCCATCATTCTGGTGGGACTGGCCCTGCAGGCGGTGTTTGGAGTCGGAGTCGCCTTCGCGCCCACTTTCTACATTTACATCATGCTGCGCTTTGTGGTCGGAACCACCATTTCCGCCGTCATTATGAACGCGTTTGTGTTAGGTAGGTTGTGAGAAAGCTCCACATGCATAGATCTCTTGTAGGAGCACCGTCTGGTGTGTGTGTTACATTCCTACTAGGCCTAGAAACATCCTGACAGATGGTCGTTACGTTTTTTTTTCACGTTGACCCCGTCGACCCCCAGGCACTGAGTGGACGGGCCTAAAGCACCGCATGTTGGCCGGCATCATCACAGACTACTTCTTTGGGGTGGGCTATATTCTGCTGGCAGGGATCGCCTACCTGCTCCGAGACTGGCGACACCTTCAGCTAGCCATCTCTGCCCCAGGCTTCCTCTTCGTCTTCTACATCTGGTAAGACATGAACGTGCTAGGTTCTGCTAATCGCCTCCTTTTGAACGATCTTCTCTCTGAGTCTTAGTCTTGGCTCTTCGCTAGTCGTGGCCGAGGTGGAGGACCACTGGAGCCAGTCTAAGCCCGTCTCTGTGTCTTCTCGGCAGGGTTCTGCCCAAGTCAGCCCGCTGGCTGATGGCCAATCAGAAGAACGAAGAGGCGTTAGATCTGATCAGGAAAGCTGCTCTCGTGAATGGGAATCCGCTCACAAACAGCATTGACCTTGAACAGGTTGGTCCATAGCTAGCTAGTCATTTAGGGTGGAATTCTCCGGTGTGCGTAAGTTCAGAAATCACTTAGCTGCGCGCTTTTCTGCCATTCGCGCCAATGGCG
>JASCQY010011157.1:0-7500 GCA_030264315.1 Sardinella tawilis
CCCCCGCGACCTTCTGTCCTTTGCCCTTCAGTTCTAACTCGGTCAGGTGTTCAAGGCAGGTCACACACAAACACACTTTTGTATGAAATGAGGGCAAGCGGTACCCTGCAGAAAGTTGCCATTGGTAAAAGTGAAAAGATTTTGTTTTACAGCTACATCCCCCCCCCCCCCCCCACACACACACACACACACACACAAACAAAATGCTTGTGTAAACACACAAATTGTATTATATGTTGCTGAGAGTAACTGTGACACCAAGCATCTCCTGAAAGATGATATTTAAACGGCTCTGCATGGCTGCATGGGGGGAGAACTACCAAACTAAACTAAAATAAAAACAACCTTTCACCCAACTGTTTCTGGCAACTGTCTGAGGGACAGGCGGAGAGGGGATGCTATATTACAGACCTCATCATGGCTTTTTTTTTTTTTTTTTTTCTTTTTAAATACGCTGCCCCATCACCAAAGAACACCACCTTCCCAAGATTCCAAGAGGCCATGCCACACTTCCAGACACTTTACTGCACTAACAGCATCCAGACAAAAAATAATAATAAAATAAATTAATAAATAAATTATAACATGGAGGACATGAAGAACAAAAGGCTGATCTGAGGACTCAGATGGACAGAGAGTTGGTGTGTGTGTGTGTGTGTGTGTGTGTGTGTGTGTGTGTGTGTGTGTGTGTGTGTGTGTGAAGTCAGTCAGTGCAGCTTCAGTCAGTGTAACTGCGGGAGAGGCTTCAGAACAACAGAAAGACAGCGCGGGGGTTAAGACAGGCGTGGGTGAAATGTTACGTATTTCTGGTGCTCGTCATGACGCTCCCACTGCCGAAGATAGAGCAATGTCATGTTCTCAGCCTCTCTCTCTCTCTGTGTGTAAGGTAATGCCCCAGAGGGAGCTGAGCCTACAACGGCAAAGCCCTATGGAGCAGCGCTCATGTAGCCATACTTAATTCATGGGGAGAGAGCATCACACTGAGAGGCCTCATCTTCCCACCTCATTAAGGTTGCTCTGTGTGTGTGTGTGTGTGTGTGTGTGTGTGTGTGTGTGTGTGTGTGTGTGTGTGTGTCTATATACATGGGCTATGTATGTATATACAGTATGTTTACTTGTTTATGCACAACATGACAACATAACAACATGACGCGTCCAAGATAATGCTGCCTTCCAGTCATCAGTCATAAAAATAAGAGCAAAAAAGAAAAAAAAAAGAAAAAGAAAAAAAGAGGAAGAACATCATGCAGGACTGCTGATGTGCGGGATGTGCTGTGTGCACCGGCGCCGCGTGACATGATCAAGTCCGACACCGCGAGCAGGAAAAGCAAAAGAGAGGGCAAAATGAAGCGGTCCTCGGAAAAATGACACGCTTCCCTGAGTCAGGGGCTCCACATGGAGCGGTGGGGGAGAAGTGGAGGATATGGGGGGAAAAGAAAAAAAGGAGCAAAGATGAATAAGTGAAGATGGAGGAGTGCAGACTCCCAGCGCGAGTGCACCTTGAGCTTCAGATGAGGGGAAATAATGATTTGGGTGGAAGTGGAGAGAGAACGAGAGAGAGAGAGAGAGAGAGAGAGAGAGAGGCCTCAGAGGATCCCAATTACTGATAGAAACCTACTGGTGAAGCACACACCAGCGAGCCAGCCAAGCTTCTCTCTCTCTCACACACACACACACACACACACTTAGAGGCTGCACAAATGGAGGTCTCCGAAGTATTACCTTAGCTCAGCAGGAAATAATAGATCCAAATGATCTGCAGGGAAGCTACTAACACAGGAAGATGGGATAGAATCGTGTCCTTGGGTGACTTGATTAAACACCTCTGGATGACATGCACCACGCCATTTGAACCACACACACACACACACACGTCATGTTTTAGAACCCACACAGGGACACACAACAATGGCAAGAGCGTCAACAAACACACACACTTGCCTTTTTTCATTTGAATATTTTACCGCCCTACGCTGACAAATAATGCATTCAGTCTTGTACTGCCTGACAACTGACTAAGCTGTGAGCGTCAGTGCCGTTTTCTCCACACCTCAGCGTCTCTGGCCTCCTCCAGCTCATCGCTCCAATTAAGGCTGGCACGCGGCAGTCAGCACAGATAAGCACAGCCATCACTCCCTGATGCTCTTCTGTCTGTCCGTCCGTCCGTCCGGCATCCCTCAGCCCGGGCTGGCAGGCTGATTATGCATACTGAGAACGCATGGCGCTCATCTCCCCATGCAGAGATCTACGGACGATAATTTACACTGACGGAGCATACCTGGGAGGGCCCACGTCGAGAGAGAGAGAGAGGGAGAGAGAGAGGAGAGAGGGGGAGAGAGAGAGAGAGAGAATATGAGACAGCAAGAGAGGGATAAAGGGAGAGGGAGAGAGCGCGCAAGAGATAGATAGAGAGAGAGAGAGAGAGAGAGAGAGAGAGAGAGAGAGAGAGAGATATAAAAGCCATCCCTCGCGTTGAAATCATGGCAGATTAGCTGTCGTGAATTAATATCTGCCGCCAAATTAAACAATTGTGTGGGTGTCAAGCTGCTCGATTTCACAATGCAAGACAATGCCTTCGCTCTCCTTCTGTTTCAGCAAATTATGACTCGATGGTTTTTTTTTTTTTTTTTTTTAACGGCTCACACAGAGATTGCTTGGGTCACATATTTTTTTTCGATAGAACCACATCTGCCTTTAAAGAGAAAACCCTAATAAGTGTGTGTGTGTGTGTGTCTACAGCTGTGTGTGTGTGTGTGTCTACAGCTGTGTGTGTGTGTGTGTGTGTGTGTCTACAGCTGTGTGTGTGTGTGTGTGTGTGTGTGTGTGTCTACAGCTGTGTGTGTGTGTGTGTGTGTCTATGTGTGTGTGCGTGCGCGTGTATATATATGTGTGTGTTTTGTATGCCACAGTGAGTGCGATGAGGATTACATTTTCTCTTGATTTGCAGTCGCTTTCCAAGGCATCAAAGCAGAGTTTTTAAAATATATATATACATACATATAGTTCCCAACACTGGGGGGGATGCGATGTTTGCACTCAGCGAAGCGCCATCGACGTTCATAATATTTTTCTCTCCTCGCCGAGTCGTCGGCTCTCGGTGGAAAGGTAATGAGGCGAGCCCGGCTAAATGACCTGTGCCGAAACGCCACACATTACGAGTCAAAGTCTATAATCTAAAACGCAGGCGGTCCCTCTTTAAGGTCCAACTCCGCCGTTTCACCGGGGCCTTGCAGTGCAGCGAGCAGAGGAGGAAGAGAGGGAGGAGGAGGAGGAGGAGGAGGAAGATGAGGAGGAGCAGCATCAGCGGTGTGCAAAAACCTGCAGTCGGACTGCGCGGCTTTCTCCGCCACAGCTGCTGCGTTCCAAATGGTGTGTTTATCTCCGGAGGCTCCCCCTACTCGGCCGAAAGCAGACGCGGGAGCGGGGAGAGAGAGGGGACGAGGGAGCAATGTAGTGTGAGTGACGCTCGCACTGAGAACTCCTGGGGGGGCTCACAGCTGGTGGCCCATTTGATTGAGCATGAAGCCACCATCCCCACACGCACACGCACACGCACACACACACACACACACACACACACACTCTAGCACAGCCTCCATGAATGAGAATACAGTGCGCTCGCTGAGTGCACTTTGCAAGTACAATAACTCAGCCAGGCTACAGTGCAATAGGCTCCCGCCAGGGTTGATTTAGAAGTTAAGAGCTCTTCTTCAGCCTGCGTGATCAGTCATTACCTCGACTCCACTTTGATTAGATCAAAAGGACATTAATTGGCCATCAGTGTGCTGTGAAGCCATGCGGTTTAATTTAGTCTAACGAACATCACAGGGCCTACTTACGAGAAGGCAGCCTGTTCCACCATTAAACAGGGCATAATTTAATGACCATCTGAGATTAAGACGCAGCGCTGCGCACAACCTTGCAGATGTTGGAGCGGAACCGCGTGGGGACAAGCACGGGAACCCATTCCTGATGAAGGGATCCGAACGGAGACTTGGCATTCCATTAGGGCTAATTAGGAGGGGAAAAATTGATTGTGCCGTTGCGTTGCGCTCCCTCGTTACGGGTCAGTCATTTGTCAACTCCTGGCGGCCGCGCGACGCGAGTCGCGAATGATGACTGGATCAGTCAATGGCTGCGCTGATGACTGCATCGCTCAAAAGAGCCGCAGACTGTCAGAGGGGGACAAAAGCAAGCGCTCCCGATGCACTGACGGCTTCATCCAGCTCCGCTGTTACATGGCTGGGACAGAATAGCAGAGTGCGTCATGTTCCACTCGCAACAATGGCTCTCCTGTTCATGCTGAACAAACATGGGCAATAATGGCCCTTTATTCTTCCAGGAGATGCGAATTCCAACGAAGGCGAAGCTGGGGAGGTTTGACTTGACGAGATGATGCACAAGCACTATTCTATAACCCTAACCCCACACACACACACACACTCACTCTCTCGCGCTCTCTGCTCCCTCACATTTTCTGCCACATCAGGCGTAGTCGGAGCTCTGATCAATCATTTTCACGGTGTGGCCGCCATCTATTCTTCCGTGGAGCCATGACTAATATTCCAAGATGATTCAGAGGCAGCCCCTGCTTCACGCTCATCTATACTGCTGACTGCTTACTAATACATAGCCACAGAGAGAGAGGGAGGCACCCTGCATTCTTCCTAGGCCTCTACTCTATTCTTTTGAAATGCTCGCTGCGCGGTTTCATTAACTATAGTGCAAGCTAATTGCCTCGGCAGATGTGGCAGATGCAGCTTTTACATAAAACATAGGAAACATACTGTGGGGTAACATCGGTAAAATAGGTCACGGTGAAGCCTCCCCGTAAGTGTGATCAACCTCCTCAAGGCACCTAATGACCACCAAACACCAAAACACAGGTGACCCCCTCCTCCAAACCTGCTACAGCTGGAATACCACAAGCACTCAATACATCCAACAACGCTGGTGTGGTAGTCATCCTTGTCTATGGCAAAACTTTAAGAAAACAGCATACCGGTAATGGACCCCTGCAACACTAGTTAACCACCAACACCCGATTGGTTCCAGCACGACCAACCATTGCCGCCTGTGTCTCTGGCACTCTCACACAGACACACCATTGCACTTCACTGGCAGGTTCGGGCCTTTTATGCGGCTTGCTTCCTCCTGGGATCAGCTTCTGTTGCTGACACCTGGTCTTTGAAGCAAGCCGGATGAGAACAGATGACCACAATTACCACAGGACGAGCTTAAGACCTTCAAAAGTTTGAAAAGTACACCGCAGTCGCAGGCAGCGATAACCACAAGCGAGCAAACGAGCCAGCGAGCGAACGAGCGAGCGAGCAAGCAAGCTGGCGAGTGTGTGACCGGGAAAGAAAATGAGGGAGAGCTGAAGTGCTCCTGGAGTGCGTGACGTGTCTCTGCTCGTGGGGCTCAGGCAGGGAAGAACTGATCGGGACAGGACACACTGATAGCAGAAGATAGCAGGTACATTTCCTTCCACCGCTCTGACAAAACTAATAAGCGTCTCCTTTTTAACAGTGGCCCAAACTGACAGCACATGCAGACCAAGGAGGCAAAAGCGCGTCTGCTGCGCTGCTATTACAAAGACAACACCATTGTGACAATCACAACCAAGCCTGGTGTCTCAACTCAACTGGGATGGTTATAGAGTTTAAATCTTATTCTTCACTGTTCACTGCCAGGTCCCAGACGACTGCACCAAACAAATCAAATCAACGCAGAGTCACGCCAGACGACATTGTTTACTTATCATTTAAAAACAACCTACTGTTGACACACTTGCACTGGGAGTTGGTATGGGAAGTCCAGACTACCTTTCAGGGGGATCATTACCTCTTGTTTGGAAAACAGACTCCTGCAAAAGTCATTTGGTCCTGGCTTTGATTATGGCTGTCTGGTCTCTGGTGCCCTCCTGATACCGCATGAACAGTGGCTGAACCGACTGCGCAAACGAGAACAAGTGGAGAAGATGGGGCATGCTCCTGCCTGTGCGTGTTTGTAAATGACTGTGTGATCATTTAAAAAGGGGTGTGTGTATACACACACAGAGACACTCACACACACAAAGTTAAGACCCCTCGAACATGCTGCAACTTGCCAAGACTGATGAGCCTCTATACATCTGTGTGCAAACACATCACACTCCCCCCCCATTCCTTGTCCCTCCCTCCCTCTCTCTGTTTCTTTCCTCAATTCACTGAACTGGTACTGTGAGGTCCCTGCTGACAGGCTAACATATGTGAACCCTGCACCAGCACACTGGAGAGACACAAAACCAACCCAAACTGAACCGCATGCAGTAGAACCTGATGAGAGAGAGGAGAGGGAGAGAAGAGATGGTTAAAAAAAAAAAAAAATCCATCCTGTCCAACCATTCCTCCCAAATTCCACCTTGCCGCTAGTTCAACATAGCCAATGCTTGCCGTCTCACACCTTTCTGTCTCTACCCCCCCCCCCTTCTCCCTCTTGTCCCCTTGGGGCTTTGCTTCTCTCCATTACCTCCACGTCTCCTTCCTCCCCCGGCCTCTAACACATAGTTCTCTTACACTCGCTGGTTCATTACTCTGGTGCTCGTGCAGCAGGAAACAGATCCGGAACATTCCTGCAGACAATTAATAGCTTCAGGCGCTTGTTACTGATGGGCTCCTGCCTTTCCCAGAACTGCGGACGAAAAAGGGGGAAAGCCACGCCCTCGCCTTGTCGCCTTTCGCTCTCCTTGTTGTTGTTTTTTGTTTTGTTTTGGTTTGTTTTTTTGCCCTGCACTACCTGCCTGCCTCACAGCTCTCCTCCTTTTCCCTCCTCCTGTTGTATTTATTTATCAGAAATGTGGTCAATGCCTTTGCCGAACCACACAGGAAGGAGGAGGGGAGAAGCGAAGAGAAGAGAAGAGAAGAAGCGAAGAGTACAGAGTCTTTGAGGAAGAGGAGGATGGGAATGCGGGCAAAATAGGAGGAAGAGGAGGAGCAGAGAAAAATGGAACTTGAAAGAAGGCTAAACAGAAAAGGGATTCTAACGGGAGGACGGATCTCGCCAGGCATGCCAGATTTCTTAGCTCGCGTCGCATTTACATATTCATTTGGCAGATGCTTTTATTCAACGCGAGCATCTACTGGGTCAGAACACAACTCAGGAATACAGATGTTCTGGCAGCCATAGTCAGGCTCAGACGAGCGCAGTTCTCCATGCCGAGAAACAACCACTAGCAGGCAGAATAGAAAAGAGTGGGACCTAAAGTAAAGCACGACCATAAGGAGCAGATTGCTAAAATACAGCACTGTGCCTTGATCTTTAAAAAACCCTCTTGTTTGAGCTCACCAACGTTTGTTGGTAGGAAGAAAAACAAGATGATTTGGTACAACAGACCAAAAAAAAACTTATCTGCAGCTTACGCTAAAAGAATGGGAATATGGGAAAATTAATGTGAAAGGGCAGTTGGCATTCGTTATCGGTTCGATATTTGGTCTAGGTTGCATCAAATAGTCTTGTTTG
>JASCQY010011202.1:0-10480 GCA_030264315.1 Sardinella tawilis
ATTGATGTTGATCACACCCAGTACAAGTTTGGACACACTAAGGTAAAAAATGTTTTGCTACTTTATGATCTGTTTATCATAAGTGCATACATTTTTATGTCTAATTCATACATGTATTTTCCTTTCGCTCTCAGGTGTTCTTCAAAGCTGGTCTGCTGGGTACCCTTGAGGAGATGAGAGACGAAAAACTGGCAGCCCTGGTCACAATGACTCAGGCTCTCTGCCGTGCATTCCTGATGAGGAAGGAGTTTGTGGTTATGATGGAAAGGAGGTACTTTCTTTATTCTTTATGAGGAATTTGACATTTCAAATGAACTAATATGTCCACATGAAGATGTGTATTTTAAGTAAATGCACTCATCAAAAATGTGTGGAAATTGGAATACACTTAATCATTTAAAAAAATTAGGACCGATTGACAGACACTATTTCTTATGACAGGGAGGCAATCTACACTATTCAGTGGAATGTGCGTTCATTCATGAATGTCAAGCACTGGCCATGGATGAAGGTTTACTACAAGATCAAGCCTCTGCTGAAGAGTGCTGAGACTGAGAAGGAGCTGGCTACTCTGAAGGAGGATCATGAGAAACTCAAGGCAGCCCATGCCAAGGTTGAGGCCAAGAAGAAGGAACTTGAGGAGAAGATGGTGGCTCTGGTGCAAGAGAGGAACGACCTGTCACTCCAAGTGTCATCTGTATGTTGCTTGTTATTGTAATGATTTTGTCACAATTTCAAAACTATTCTGTCATATACACATTGGAATAAGTATGCAATGTAACTTCTTACATTTAGGGCTCTGAGGGTCTGGCAGATGCTGAGGAGAGGTGTGAGGGTCTGATCAAGAGCAAGATCCAGCTTGAGGCTAAACTCAAAGAGACAACTGAGAGACTGGAGGATGAGGAGGAAATCAATGCTGAGCTCACTGCCAAGAAGAGGAAACTGGAGGATGAGTGCTCTGAGCTTAAGAAAGACATTGATGACCTGGAGTTGACCTTGGCCAAAGTGGAGAAGGAGAAACATGCCACTGAGAACAAGGTTTGGATTGTTCATTTAAAAGACAAGTGTGTACAGTATGTGCCAAGAAGTGTTTTATTACAGTAAGTTTAATGGATGTATAATATAACCTTTTACCTTCAGGTCAAGAACCTGACTGAGGAAATGGCTTCTCAAGATGAGTCCATTGCTAAGCTCACCAAGGAGAAGAAATCCCTCCAAGAGGCCCACCAGCAGACTCTTGATGACCTTCAAGCAGAGGAAGACAAAGTCAACACTCTGACCAAATCCAAGACTAAGCTTGAACAGCAAGTTGATGATGTGAGTTGTGTCCAAATGTGTAGATATCGTTAATATATAGAGTATACCACTTGACTAATCAATATTTTGAATCCACAGCTTGAGGGCTCCTTGGAGCAAGAAAAGAAGCTCCGCATGGACCTTGAGAGAGCTAAGAGAAAGCTTGAGGGTGACTTGAAGCTGTCCCAGGAGAACATCATGGACCTGGAGAATGACAAGCAGCAGTCTGAGGAGAAGCTGAAGAAGTATAGCTAGTTTTTCCAAGTCACAAAGTTTTAAAATTTAGATTTCTGCCAAAGAAAAATATTAATATGTTTATATTTCTGTGAATCAGGAAAGACTTTGAAACCAGCCAGCTGCTTAGCAAGATTGAAGACGAGCAATCACTGGGTGCTCAGCTTCAGAAGAAGATCAAGGAGCTCCAGGTCTCTAAAATTTCTGTTCAGTATTATAACTGTCTGAGTACTACTGTGCCTTTCTTTGCATCCTAACAATTTTGTCATTGCCAACAGGCACGCATTGAGGAGCTGGAGGAAGAGATTGAGGCTGAGCGTGCTGCTCGCGCCAAGATTGAGAAGCAGAGAGCTGATCTCGCCAGGGAACTTGAGGAGATCAGTGAGAGGCTTGAGGAGGCTGGTGGTGCCACTGCTGCTCAAATTGAGATGAACAAGAAGCGTGAGGCTGAGTTCCAGAAGCTGCGCCGTGACCTTGAAGAGTCCACCCTGCAGCATGAAGCAACTGCAGCAGCTCTCCGCAAGAAGCAGGCCGACAGCGTAGCTGAGCTGGGAGAGCAGATTGACAACCTCCAGCGTGTCAAGCAGAAGCTTGAGAAGGAGAAGAGTGAATATAAGATGGAGATTGATGATCTCTCCAGCAACATGGAGGCTGTTGCCAAAGCAAAGGTTAGCATAACTAATACCTTGCTGAAAAAATGCAGATCCACCCTCTTCACATACAGCTATGGTTATCAGAAGAAATTGATCGCAGTACTTCAATTCTTCAATGTGTTTCAATTACAGGCTAATCTGGAGAAGATGTGCCGCACCCTTGAGGACCAACTCAGTGAGGTCAAGGCTAAGAGTGATGAGGGCGTCCGCCAGCTCAACGACCTCAGTGCTCAGAGAGCAAGACTTCAGACTGAAAATGGTAATCAATTACAATAGAGAACATATGATTTTAGTGCCTAAGCGGTCGTTGATTTATTCTAAAAAGTATGGTAATTTCTAAATCAGGTGAGCTCGGTCGTCAGGTTGAGGAGAAAGATGCTCTTGTGTCTCAGCTGACAAGAAGCAAACAGGCTTTCACTCAGCAAATTGAGGAGCTTAAGAGACTGAATGAGGAGGAAGTCAAGGTACAAATCGCTTAACTTAAAGAATTAACATCATTGTCATCACCCCTTGATTCGTATAGACTGCTAATGGGTATACCTACACTTGTTTATCTGTATGAATGATCTTTTCTAAACAGGCCAAGAATGCCCTGGCCCATGCTGTTCAGTCTGCTCGTCATGACTGTGACCTCCTGAGGGAGCAGTTTGAGGAGGAGCAGGAGGCAAAGGCTGAGCTGCAGCGTGGCATGTCCAAGGCCAACAGTGAGGTTTCTCAGTGGAGGTCCAAGTATGAAACTGATGCCATCCAACGCACTGAGGAGCTTGAGGAGTCCAAGTATGTGAAACCAAACAGCAAAATAATAGACATTAAGTGCCTGTTAACATCTCTAGGTCTACTGGGAAGAGAAAATTCAAATAAGTTAATTTTGGAAACTTGGGGCAATTTACCAATCCTCAAACAATTTAATCGCAACTGTAACTTGATCTCTTGGGGTGATTTGCAGGGCTAAACACTGCTCCTTAGAGTATAACTGTATGACTGTTTAGAGCCACCGTTTGTGGGTAAGCATTTATTCTATTGTCAAAGTGCAAAAAACTGCAACAGTCAAACTTAACTTATTGCTGCCTACTAGTAACCCTACAAAATCAAACAAAGCATTCTCTATCAGTATCAGTAAAATCTTTTCTGTAGTTCAGCAAATTATGTCTTGTCTTGCTTCTTACAAAAAACATCCTGTAATTATATGGGCTAGCATTTAATTTTGTTCTTGCTTTTATCAGACTCTCAATGTAAGACAATGAAATCAAACACATGAACACATTTATAAATATGGCTGTCCCATATTTAGGTGTTAGATAAGTACCACATTATGTATTCTCATATCCCCTCAGAGTGATCAAAATATTTTTTTTTCCAGGAAAAAGCTTGCCCTGCGCTTGCAGGAGGCTGAAGAACAAATTGAGGCTGTTAACTCGAAGTGTGCCTCTCTGGAGAAGACCAAGCAGAGACTCCAGGGTGAGGTTGAGGACCTCATGATTGATGTGGAGAGAGCCAACGCTCTGGCTGCAAACCTTGACAAGAAGCAGAGGAACTTTGACAAGGTAATATATTTAACATGGCATTAAGATGTTGATAGAACAAAATAATTTGAATCTGTTGTAAAACACAGATTACCTTTAAAAGGTCCTGGCAGAGTGGAAGCAGAAGTATGAGGAAGGTCAGGCTGAGTTGGAGGGTGCCCAGAAAGAGGCTCGCTCTCTCAGCACTGAGTTGTTCAAGATGAAGAACTCATATGAAGAGGCTCTTGACCAGCTGGAGACCCTGAAGAGAGAGAACAAGAACCTTCAACGTGAGTCAAGATAGAATAAAAGACAAGAATTTGATAAGGCTTTGAGCAAGGGAAATTTCAATCTGTTTGAAGTTATCAGAAAATTTAAATGAAAGAAATGAAAAGAAATTAAAGAACTGATAAACAATCGTTTATAGTTAAATTCAGTAACAGGGCCTGTGAGATAAATGCTGTGCAAGTAGTTTGCACTGACGGTATGACACTGAAAATATACTACACTCACTATTCTTCAGAGGAGATCTCCGACCTGACTGAGCAGCTTGGTGAGACTGGAAAGAGTATTCATGAGCTGGAGAAGGCCAAGAAGACTGTTGAGACAGAGAAGGCTGAGATCCAGACTGCATTGGAAGAGGCTGAGGTTGGATAAATAATACAAAATAAAGGCCTTTTTAGTACAAGTTACTCATTAAAAATCACCCATTTTAAAATTCTGTTTGCCATTCTAATAGGGAACTCTTGAGCATGAGGAGTCCAAGATTCTTCGTGTCCAGCTTGAGCTCAACCAGGTCAAGGGTGAGATTGACAGGAAGCTGGCAGAGAAGGATGAGGAGATGGAGCAGATCAAGAGGAACAGCCAGAGGGTGATTGACTCCATGCAGGGCACTCTGGACTCTGAGGTCAGGAGCAGGAATGATGCCCTGAGAGTCAAGAAGAAGATGGAGGGAGACCTCAATGAGATGGAGGTTCAGCTGAGCCACGCTAATCGCCAAGCTGCTGAGTCCCAGAAACAGCTCAGAAATGTGCAGGGTCAACTCAAGGTACCTCATGTTAATGAGATGGCATAGAGATTGTGCACTGTGATTGTGCATTGTGCATTGTGATTGTCTTGGCTATAATGTGAAGGGCATTAATAAAGTAGTGCAATAAGTACCTCCTGCTTTGGTTAGGATGCCCAACTGCACCTTGATGAAGCCCTTAGAGGACAAGATGACATGAAGGAGCAGGTTGCCATGGTGGAGCGCAGGAATGGCCTGATGGTGGCTGAGATTGATGAGCTGAGAGCTGCCCTGGAGCAGACAGAGAGAGGCCGCAAAGTGGCTGAGCAGGAGCTGGTTGATGCCAGTGAGCGCGTTGGCCTCCTGCACTCCCAGGTAGAGAGAATATTATTTATTTATTTGTTTATTTTTAAATAATGAAATCAGCATTTTCTCCATTCTGCTTATAAATGACATTATCTGGTTTTATGTATTCTAGAACACAAGTCTGCTGAACACCAAGAAGAAGCTTGAGTCTGACTTGGTTCAGGTCCAAGGTGAGGTTGATGACATCGTCCAGGAGGCTAAAAATGCTGAGGATAAGGCCAAGAAAGCCATCACTGATGTAAGTAGTGTATTTATTCATTTTAAATTCATAAGTAACTATATATCTTCTGAAACACTGAAACAAATTTCCACATTTTGTAGGCTGCCATGATGGCAGAGGAGCTTAAGAAGGAGCAGGACACCAGTGCTCATCTGGAGAGGATGAAGAAGAACCTGGAGGTCACTGTGAAGGACCTGCAGCACCGCCTGGATGAGGCTGAGAATCTGGCCATGAAGGGTGGCAAGAAACAGCTCCAGAAACTGGAGACCAGGGTTGGTATTACACTTTGCAGTTTAGAATAAAATGCACACAGCCATCCTGAAATAATAGAAAATAGTTTTATACATTTAAATATTCTCTACATCAAGGTTCGTGAGTTGGAAAATGAGCTTGAAGCTGAACAGAGACGTGGCATTGATGCTGTCAAGGGAGTCCGCAAATATGAGAGGAGAGTCAAAGAGCTCACCTACCAGGTACAGCCATCTCCCCTCATTCTTTTACACACTATTAAACCTCAACCAAGGCTTTACACATGTCATTTTCTCTTCAGACTGAGGAGGACAAGAAGAATGTTAACAGACTCCAGGATCTGGTTGACAAGCTGCAGCTGAAGGTTAAGGCCTACAAGAGACAGGCTGAGGAAGCTGTGAGTCATTTCTTTAATTCATTCTTTCATTTATTGTGACAATTTTTTTTTCAAACAAATACCATGTGAAACTGAATATATATCACCATAGGAGGAACAAGCCAATGGCCACCTGTCCAAGCTCAGGAAGGTAGCACATGAGCTGGAGGAGGCTGAGGAGCGTGCTGACATTGCTGAGTCCCAGGTCAACAAGCTCAGGGCCAAGAGCCGTGACTCTGGAAAGGTAAGACAGTGTATTTAAATTTTCATCTTAATTTGTGTGGCATGGTTTCATTTACATGTAGATGAAATGAAATTTAAACAAATTCATTGTTCTCCATTCAAGGCCAAAGAAGAGTAAACCCTCTGAACTGAAGTCACTCTCATCTGGATTAATATCCTTTGTAATGTGACCATTCTGTATAATGTACAGTACACTACCTAATAAATGTTTTGCAATTGAATATTTTTGTTTTCCATTCTTTTACAGTTATATGGTTGAATTTGGAAAGCTACTTAGGTACAGCCCTAATTATCACAGAATGATCACAGAAAATAAATCCTCAGAATTAGATTCAGCAATAGTTTCAGCAAACTATTGTGTCAGATTTAGTGTCTATTGTGTCACTGCAATCCTGCTGATGGATAAAAATGAACAGTAGAGTTTACCTAGATGACTAAAATATACTACACAAACAAAACAATGAAAGCCAGCATAAACCACTTTCATGATAAACTCTATTGATCTTGTTTCTTCTCTGCATTTCGCCCATCCAGGAATTAGTGACACACATACAGTACAGTACATACTGTAGCACACGGTGAGGTGAAAGGAACAGAGAGGGTTGAGGAGCCTTGCTCAAGAGCACTGCACACTGTAAAAAAGGATTTGTAAAACCTACTTGAAAAATGTGTGGAAACTCGTTGCCTCAAACCAGTTTCCGAGTAAAGATAACTTGTCTCTTTCAAGTTATCTTTACCATCACTTGAAAGAGACAAGTTAAGGTTACTTGCAGTAACATGTTTGAGGCAATGAGCCTCCACACATTTTTCAAGCAAGCATTAGAAATCCTTTTTTACGGTGTGTTGATGTGGACAGCAATGTTTAACCACTTTCCCCAACCCACATTTTTTTCTCCTGGTCGGGAGTCCAGCCCAGCCACCCAAGCCCAAAGTCCTAACCAGTTGGCCACAGCTGCCCCCATTATGCTGTCAGCTGCTGAGACACATATTTATCACTTTTATTTTGTCATAAAGTGCACCTGCTGACAGCAATTAGAATGCAAATTTAGTAAATGGTTCTAACATTCATGTGGAATTTCTTGCTTACCCAAAATATCCAAACAAAGTAGAGCTCTCTTGCCTACATTTAAAATGAAAAATTATTTACTATTCCGCTCACTAACTTGGAAATGTATGAATATGTAAATAAGTCATACACTTACTGTACTGTACCTTAAGGGTAAACGGGTAGATAGATGTGATTTAATATGCACTGAAAGAAGTCCCATCTTCTTCCACACAATTGACAATGCATAGTTGTATCTGCATTGTATTGAAATGTATTGATTCTCAATGTACACCCATGGTACGATATATCCCAAAATTGTCCATGTTAAGCCATGTTAAGTTGAGCCCATCATAAAAAAATCATAAAATATCTACATGTAATATGCCACACTATGTGAATTTATTTTCTAGTGCCACAGTCTGTGTACTGTTCTTTCAATATCTCCTTAATCAGAAGCCAGCCAGACAGATGGATAGGGTAGAATGAACAGAATAGCATACACATTAAACACATTAAAGATAGACAAAGCTGCTCCTAAAGATTTCAATTGAATGATTTAAGACATTTGTAAATCAGAATAAAAATGGTGGATGACACCGCTGAAGCGGAAGGGCATACTCCTAAGGACTCCCTTACTGTATGTGCAGTTGCTCTCTCACAGCAAACCTTACTGCCAACAAGGTGAAACTATGTGTGAATCAAGTGCACTTAACGTTACACACTAACCGTGAAGGGGGGGGGGGGTACCCCTGCTGACTAACCCAACACATCAGCGGACCACCAGACCATTGGGCTTAACTGATAACAAGGCTATCCATGGTCAGCAGGCTTGCAGTTCCAGCCCTGTAATTGAGCATTTCAACCCATAGCCCTGTTGTTCGCAGTCACCGGTTGCTATCCTTAGGATAAAGAGCAATAAAATATGGTACAATATAGGTCGAACAGCGAACCAGCAGCTGATGTCTGATATCTGGGGAATGTCGCACTCACTCAGTTAAGGTTAACAATGAAGTTTCATGGTTTGTCTACACCAAATATACATACAGTATGTAATGATAATGAATGACAGACTGACTGCATGACTATTTTCATGACTTCAGAAAGCTTACCTCTTTTAAGAACATCTTAACAACCGGTGAAAAGGCATCTAATGACCTTATAGGTGCAATGCAACCCTAAAGGAGAGAGTGCAATGTTCTAAATCTGGGCTGAGCACTAAATCAGTTCATCTGGAGTTGGCAACAAGGACCACAGACTCCAAGCGACAACAGAAGTGTGTACAGACTACAAACAAACTTTTTTGTGTTTTCTGCATTCGTTCTGAAATGTCCACATTCAGCAAATGTAGCCTCGCTTCTACTGTAAATCATTGAATTATCACACACTATAAATATAACAGACTGATTTACTGAAACATTTCTTGGGGCTTGGCTTGGGGGATGTTTTGAACATACTTGAAAAGTCACCAGAAGAAACACTTCAGCAGTATCATATGGTTACATACTGTATGGAAATATCCCAAGTATATAAATAATAGTATATCTGTGTCTTGATTTCGGAGGAATTGAAATATAAATCACAGTCAAAGGGGCCCCTTACTCTTAAATTCTGTTCTGCACTGTTCTTTTCGCACAACCACATTGGTTTATTGTATCATTCGCTTCCACAACCTCCGCTACTGTCTGATGCCTGTGTGTTTTGGGTAGGCCCATCTGTGTGTATAAGTGAGTGTTGTTGTATAAGCTTCTTGGGGCCTTAATGTCCTTTGGTTTGAATGAGAAATCTATCTATCTGTTTATCTATATGAATCTTTCGTCAACTCAGTAAGTATGCACTTGAGCATCCACTGCAGGGCAGAAAGGACATGTCACTGAACACCAGTAATAAAATGCTGTAGGCCTTCTCCACTTCTGGCATGCGTCCTTAAAATTTACTAGTTCTACCACTGCCAAAAAAGGACCCTATGCGCTCTGCATGGGTGGCATAAATAGAACATAGCACATTCATATTTGATAGGCATATTCATTTCATGGAATTTATTTCATGTGGGTTAAGGACATAATAAATCACAAAGAAAAATTCAAATTTAGAAACGACTGAAACATATTTTATTTTACATACACATGTTTGCACTGGACATAAAGACATTACGTTCATAGAATACGTAAGTAATATTTTATATCGACAGCTACAATACAATCCTGTTTATGAACAAAAATTACAATATGTTACAACATGGATGTTAGTTCTAGTTGTCTATTGTTCTCACATTTACTAAAAATGTGATTTTTTTTATAATCATTAAAATTAGTTTAATAATTGCATTTAAGGTTTCAGATATTTAACAATGTCGCATGGTGTTTATGAGTATTTGTGTCTTGAAATCACATCAAATTTCTACATTTTTTTTAATTTATTTTGGAAATCAGACAATTTACTACTTTCTTTTTTCTGTGTGTGACCAATGCCCAGTTAGACATGTCAAGCTTTACATAATTACTTGAGGTGAGAGGGACCAGTAGCATATAGCTTAGCTTTCTCTACAGGTCCCAGGATATATTAGTCTCTATTACCAAATTACCTAATTACAGTATACCAAACTACTGTACTGTAGGTTGTGTCAAACTGGGCTTTGTTAGCACAGAGAGAATAGTATGAATCCTCTTATCTGACACTGCAGACTGCACATGAGCTGATTTCCCAAAAGCTTGTCATGTCAAATACTATATCAAATTTTATGTTATAGATGTGGTGAAAGTAAACATATCATTCATTATTTTAGTGAGTAATTCATATGCATTCCTTCTTGACAGTGAAGGTCATCATAATGATATTTTATATAAAAATGTGCACTTTTTAATTGCAGACTGCCATTGACATCCTGGGTTTCAGTCAAGAGGAGAAAGTCACCATTTACAAGCTGACCAGTGCTGTGATCCACCATGGCAACATGAAATTCAAGCAGAAGCAGCGTGAGGAGCAGGCTGAGCCTGATGGCACTGAGGGAAGGTTGAAAAAGTATACTCACTTGGATGAGTTCTAACAGTCACACTAGCTGCAAAATAGTCGCCAGCGACAACTACAAGAGACAGGCTCCATTCATTTTCAATGAGAGGAACGTTGGGCAGCGACAAGCAACAAGTCGCCAGGTAGGCGGGCCCAGAATAGAAGTACAGTCTATTCTATGCAAATTTTGAGCGCAGCGACTCGGCGACAGCCAATCCAAGGCACGAGGTACTTTGAAACTGAACTTGATCAGAAAATTAAACATGGCGGAAGCTAACGAA
>JASCQY010011296.1:0-10478 GCA_030264315.1 Sardinella tawilis
GTGTGTGTGTGTGTGTGTGTGTGTGTGTGTGTGTGTGTGTGTGTGTGTGTGTGTGTGTGTGTGTGTGTGTTTCACCCCATTGGTGGCTGTGAGTCAGATGAGTTTAAGCAGTACAGTTTAAGCAATTAGGAGTTAGGACTCAGCAAGGACTTAAAGAGTAACAGCACCCCTAAAATATGTTTTTTGAGTTGCTGTTTAAATGAAATTACTTAAATGTGGTGAAACACACTATTACTGTACCTGGCTTAAAGCAATACGCCGGCGGATATCTATTTTAGGTTATATATCTGCATGAGCGCGAGTCAAACTTTGTCTCAGAGAGAAGTTTGCCCAACTCTATCGCATGTGGTATTTGGGCACACTTCTCTTTTCGAGCCTCATAGGCAAATAATGTGAGTGATCCAGCACTCTGACAAAATGCGATTTTTAAACCACTTACGAGGTCCAAAATCGCATGAAACTTCCTGAAAGATATTATCAGGGTCTCTACTCATGAACTCGAGCATAGAGAACATTGTTAGCGCACTCAAAGCTTTGTAAAACGAATGTTTATGAATACAGTGCTTACCGGTAAACTTTGTCACCGCCGTTTTAACTCCAAGTCACGTTAAAAGTCCATCTCCGAAACTGAATGAACACAGGGAATTAACTAAAAATTCACTTTAAAAGGGATAATTGTCTAGTTCACAACTTAGCTGTTCATGGAAATAGGGTAGGAAATGTTTTTGGTCTATATTGAACTGTCGTAGATCCAAACCATGATAGTGTGTTCGGCGATAGACTTTTAACGTGACATGATGGAAGATGGGTCGCCATCAAGTTACAAAATGGGTAAGCACTGTCTTCATAAACATTAGTTTTGCTAAGCTTTAAGTGCGCTAACAATGTTCTCTACACATTCCCATAAGCAATGTTTTTCAAATTACAAGGAGTTTTGAGGGTGGATTCTGCAGCACTAATCCAGGTTTGTCAGCCCCCACATCTCCAACTCTCTTCAACCCCTCCCTTCCAAATTTCTTTAACATCTCCACCCATTTTGAAAGCCTTGTGTGTGTGTGGAGTGGGTGAAGTTCTGGGGTGCAGTTACTGTACACTTTAAATGTAATGTTAATTGAAACTGGAAAGGATTCGTGACTGACAGGTTAATTTATGGATCCGGGTGATTGATTCGAATGAATCAGGAATCACTCAGCTCTAGTGTGTACAGTATGTGTGAACATGTGAGTGTGTGTTTGTCTGTCTATCTGACTGCATGTGTGTGTGTGTGTGTGTGTGTGTGTTTATGTGTACTTGCCCAAACCAAACACAATCCTGCCCCTAAAAAACTGTCCTCTTATCCACAAGTTTTTATTTCTCAGTCAGGATTGCTGTTTACCTCAGTAAGACACACACAACCCCTTACATGTACCTGTCCTTGTCAGTGGGACACAACTTCGTACTTCTCCTAGTCAGTGAGACACACACAACCCATAATCTCCCCTTACCTCTCCTTGTCAGTGAGACAGCACCCCTTAATGGTCCACTGAATTTCTTTCAGATGAATTTGAAATAATGGACATAATAAAAGACAAGAGCACATGGATCATGACTGGACCTATCTACAAACTAGAGAGAGAGAGAGAGACTTGGTAAGCAGATAGAGTGAAGGGGAGAGAGAGAGAGAGAGGGAGAAGGAGGAAGGGGAGAAAGAGAGAAACCTTGTATGAGGAAAAGAGTGGTTTGTTTGCTCCCCAACACGAGGCCTCCATGAGTATCCTGCTGTTGAAGCCTTCAGCACTCTGCTGTGTTTAGGTTGGACTGTATGGAGAGGCATTACTGTAAATCAGAGACCGAGTGCAGTCCAAACTCATGCCTGAGGTTCCCATGGGCAGCTGGGCCCATACATGTAATGCAGGGCCCAGACAGCCCTTTATGTGTGTGTGTGTGTGTGTGTGTGTGTGTGTGTGTGTGTGTTGAAAATGTAGGACTGTAAAAATATTGCATTGCAATTTTGCTGAACTCTTCTGAACTCTCATACAAATATTTCAATATTCTCAAAGGTTGTACTGTACAGTAAGGTTACAAAGGACAGTCATTACCCACAGAGTTTCTCCCCAGTGTAGACAACATGCTGTGGTACTCAAGATAGGGGGAAGGGGGGCACTTGCAACACTAGACTTTTGCATTTATATATCAATAATAAAAACAAAAATATTTAATTAATCTCAAAGTCTTGATTAATCTGTTGGTGTTCTCTTCCATATTCTTGTGATTACTGTTTTTCAGACAAGACTGATGATGCCCCCCCTGAGACTGAGACTGCTGCTGCTGCTGGGGTGTATGCTGCCACCTAGTGGTGCATCATCTCAGTACCATGCGGATGAGCATGCAGCCAGAGCAGAGGCCACTGCAGCCCTGATGGCCAAGATCAGCTCCAGTTTCACAGACGCCAGTGAGAGCCTGATTGAATTGGCCAACATGGGGAGGACTCTGACTCATGCCCACCACCACAACTCCCTGAGGAACGGCCTGGAGGTTCTCGACGATGTGGCCAAACTCGCCCCCTTCATCGACTCGTTCGGCTCGCTGGTGCGTTTCGCATCGGGCCTCCTGCCAAAGAGCAGTCCTCACGTGACGCACATGAGGAGGCGGTTCAGGCAGGTGGGCAGGGAGCTGGACGCCATCTCCGCCCAAGCCGGACCTCTCTCCAGCCTACAGCTCTGGCCCTCGGAAGAGGAGGGACTCCTGCTGAACGCCTGGGCCCAGCTGGAGCAGCTCGTGGCTGGGCTAGCCTCTGCTGAGAGCCCTGAGGAGAAGACCAGGGCAGCGGAGAGATTCACTGCCTACTGTGAGAGCAGGGGGATGGAGGATAGTGTTATGAGCTTCCATAGACGCGTCACTGAGAGCAGCCCTGTGGGAGCGGGGACAGGAGGAGGGAGTCTGCTGCAGCTGATCTGGGATAAGTCAGAGGGAGACATGCGCGTGTTGACTCGGTTCTCATCCTACATCACGGTTCTGATGATCCGAGGCTCCTTGGTCAGCGTGGTCTATGACAAGCTGAAGAGCGACGGTGCCAACCCGCTTCGGACTCTGCCGGCCGCCGAGCGTCTGCTCTCGCTCTCAAAGTTCATCCAGAGGAGCCTGATGGACTGTGCGGATAAATACTCCACCTGGGTCAGGAAGGACGTCGAGGAGATCATGACTCATCTGTTCTCTGAGACCAGGTCAATGGCCACAGACATCAAAGCTCACCTGGATGCCAAGTTCAACTGGTTCACTTGGACTGTCATCATCCAAGACCCTAATTCTGATTACGGGATTACACATGGAAGCTTCATCACATTGAACTCCCAAGGAAAGACTGTCCGCCTCGTCCCCCGTGACAGTGAAGCCGAGCTGGACACGACTCTTCATTCAGAGGCCCGTAACAAATTGCAGGCCAAAATGCAGAGAACTTGTCCAGCAGTGGTGGAAGACATGACAGAGGTCTTTCCCAGCTACCTCGTGAAGCAGCTGGCTTTCACCCATGCTGTCTCGGCGTCATCGGAATACGTTGTGCTTGGTGACGCCATCACTGAAAACTGTGACACAATCTTCCTCTTTGTACCAACAGGCTCGTACATCAACACGGTTGTTTTGAAGAGCGTGGAGAGCTCAGAGCTACAGTGTCTGCATGGAATCCGTAGACAAGCTGAAGGTTCCTCTTTGGGGTTCTGCCTATGTGAGACCATGTTCTACGGCCACAGTTGTGAGAACCAAATCACAAATAAAATCATCAACTCAGTCCTAGAAGACAAAATCAGCTCTGGTGACATAGACCCTGTCCCAGACATAACAGCTGTTTATTTCAGGGTTCAGGAACAAGCAAAGCACGCAAAGGCGCAAGAGCGATTTCGCTGGGCGAAACTCCGCCACCAGGATGTGATTGATAAACTTTCCTTCCTCAGATATCAGGGCAATTTGTTTAATAGGGCGCAGTTATCTCAAGATAGATTTGTCACAAATGTCCAAAGTATTCTCGACAAACCAGGGGTGTTTATGTACCTCTTGTTCCAGTTTGAGAGCATGCTCGGAGGAAGCGAACTAGACAAGGACGACAGCCTATTGGAGGCTCTACGAGAGCTGCTCCTTCATCCCGAAGACCCCTCGCTCCGACCCTATGACCCGATCGCCTGCTCAGCCACATACACCAAGAAATTAGATGACTTTGTCAAGTCCATGAGCACCCTGAAGTCAGAGGCGCTCTCAGCTTGGGGGACATACTTAAAACAGTCGTCCAATGAGGGCCTACACCCTGATCTCACAAACGTACAAAAGGAGCTTCTCATCGGTAACGGCTGTGGCCCTCTCAGTGCCGATCACCTGATCAATAAGCACTGCCAGAGCCCATATCACAGCGCTGACCAGCAGCGCATCCAGCTCAAGTGTTCTGGAAACTTCAAGGTGTTCCCAGAGACAGTGCAGTGTTCCAGTGGACAGTGGAGCGCCCTGCCAGTGTGCTACTCTGAGCCGAAAAATGGCGCCACCCAATGCCGACAAGAGAACGGCACCACAGTGTGCGAGGCGTCGTGTGATGACGGCGGCTCCTTGCTGTCAAGCGGCAACAGTTCTGAGATCTACCAGTGCGACAGCGCCCCCTGCAGGCCGTTCAGCCCCTCTGGGTCGTGCGCAGGACCTCGGTGCTCCAGCAGCAGGGCGTGTGAGGACAGCGAGGTGTGTGAGGACGGGAGGTGTGTGGATGGCTGCAGCGGCACCCCCTGTGGACAGAATGCCATCTGCGCCACCTTCAACCACGTGCCTGTGTGCACCTGCGTGGGGCCCTGGGTTAAGAACCTCAAGCAGCAGTGCAGATCACCCAGCCTGCACTGGGCCCAGGTGTCTCACATGCCTAATGGTGGGTCGCACTCAGATCTCACACATATATAATGATGGGTCTCAGTCAGATCTCATACTTAATGGAGGGTTTCGTTTAGATCTCATACTTAATGGTGGGTCTCATTCAGATCTCATACTTAATGGGGGGTCTTGTTTAGATCCAAAAACAAGAGAATGCGCGCACATCGCAGTAGTGCAGGTGCTGGGCCAAAAAGTATAGAATAATCACTGAAAAGAAATGGTAAAGGTCCGCACACTGATTGAAGCTCCCAAACGTTTATTTAGCACAATGTTTCAGACCAAATGTTTGTCCTTCATCAAGGTTACAGGGGGGGGGTCTCATTCAGATCTCATACAATAGTAGGTCTCATTCAGATCTCATACAATAGTGGGTCTCATTCAGATCTCGCACATAAATAATGGCGGGTCTCACTGAGATCTCTACGTTCAGACCAAAACCGTCAAAGCGTCAAAAGCGCCGGAAATCATTCATTTTCAATGGAGAGACGGCGTGAAAAGCATCCACAGCTTCAAAAGCGTCATTGTCGCGTCTTGAGCGTCAAAAAGAAAGTAAACTTTATGTAATGAGCTATGACACCGTTAAGCGGGGTGATGGGGTGATGAATCGTGATTGAACCTTTGTCCTGAGCACCTCATAGACAGTAAAAGAAGCACCTGCATGTACAGTATGTGATTGGGGATCCTGCAATAAAACGCAGTATCGAACTTTTGAATGTTTCATGTCACGGCTTTGACTCTTTTGACGCTGAGCCCTGTTGAGCGGGTTGAGCGTTGCGTGTTGAGTGTCTTCAGCTACTTTGACGGGTACTTTTGACGGTTTCGGTCTGAACGTACAGTAATGGTTGGTCTCATTCAGATCTCTGGCATACCGAATTTCCGAGATGGAAATTCGGTATGCCAGGAAGTATTATCTTATCTTATTTCTAATTAATCTCATTTAAGTCCCATTAGGCCAAAGCTCTTCTGGTTGCTACACTACCAGATAAACAGTGTACATCTATGCAGCCGGTCATGAGTTTATATTTTTATATTTAGTATTTAAGTTTCTTGTGTGGTGAGTTGTGTTCTGTCCATGCAGGCACCATTAAGACCCCCAATGGGAAAGCTTGTGTACCGGGCTACTGGTCCTTATGGAGACTGGTACTCCGGATGACTGAAGTATACCTATCTATCTTTCTAACCTATCTATCTATCTATGTATCTATCTCTCTATCAATCAGGCACCATTAAGACCCCCAACGGGAGGCTTGTGTGCCGAGCTACTGGTCCGAATGGAGACTGGTACTCTGGATGGCTCCACACTGTTGCTGGGCGGGACTCCTGCCTCTTTGCTTACGATGGCAAGACAATGAGAGCTGCCAAATATGAGGTACACACTAAACATTCACCTGCAGGGTCAACGGGATTGTATTGAAACTAAACCACTACTAACCAAAAGTTGTTTGTGTGTGTGTGCGTCTGTGTGTGTGTGTGTTTGTGTGCGTGTGTGTGTGTGTGTGTATTTGCTCCTGTATAGTTGCTGCTGGACCCCTGTGAAACCAAAGGGTACCTGTGGATCCCTGGCGGCCCCCACTCAGACTCCATGTGGGCAGGTTACACCACTGACACACCTGGCAGGATGGTGTTTATATGCAGGTGAGAATAACACCACTGACACACCTGGCAGGATGGTGTTTATATGCAGGTGAGAATAACACCACTGACACACCTGGCAGAATGGTGTATATATGCAGGTGAGAATAACACCACTGACAGACCTGGCAGAATGGTGTTAATATTCAGGTGAGAATAACACCACTGACACAGCTGGCAGGATGTTGTTTATATTCAGGTGAATGTAACACCATAAACACACCCGGCAGAAGGCCGCTTATGTGCACATAGGAATTGTATATTGTGAAATGGTGCTAGATATCATCGTGTTTGTTTATATTGACACCAAACGCAATACCAGAGAGTAAACTCACTCTTCCCCCTTTTCCAAACTACCATAAATACACTACTTGCTTTGCATCATGTGTGTCATTGACCCTAATCACACAGAAATCTCATGTACGCGTATATCTCATGTACATGCATGCGTAGGAGTGTTTACACGAATGCAGCAAAATTGCATTGATTGCATGATACAAGTGCTTTGATTTCTTAAGGTTGTTCATGGCGAAAACCATTCCATAATGTTGATTAGAAAGCCTCAATGTTTCTTACCTTTCTTAACTAGCGTGTTTATATCTTCAGCTGGTGGAGTAATGATTTGGACAGCAAAGGCGGCTTCTCTGGGACTCTTGTCCACACCTCAGAGGGGCACAGGTGCAGCATCGCCCTCAACCGAGCCGCTCACACCACTGACAACTACCTCACACTGGTGCGGGTGCAGTCCTGCTAAACTCCATGCACAGGGGATGGGCAGTCATGTTGAACTGGGAGAGTCATGTAGGCTACACCTCTTCACCAGTAGATGGAGCTACAGGCATGTTGGACCAGAGACACTGACCTTGGGGCCTTATAAGGACTTTTGTTGAACTAAAGAAACGTGTCACACTACTGTGTCTGTTCTGCATGGTTTAGAGGCTGGCAAAGCTGCCAGTACAGACATATAGCATATTAAAAGTTTCATGACATACTTTTCCTGAGTGACATACGGCTTCATACACATACAGTAAAAGCTCATAGACCCAAAGCAATAATACACTGGGCTGGTACAAAGTAACAGTGGGGTTAGCATAATCAATCAGATGAGGTTAGCATCATTTTTTTTTCAACTGATGTTTTCAAACGTGATCAACCGGACAGTATTGAGAACATATACAGTATATAACTATTTCAGTCGCTGGTGTAGCTGACAGCTTTGGGATCTCCTCCTTCTAATATGTTGTTTTTGTTGCCCTTGTTCTCCCTGCATGCAGCGAAATTTCAGATGTGACAATAAGCACCACACAGTATCTGCCTTATGGATATCTATTGATGTTTAAAGATTGATCGAATGCTTTTGTTTTTATTTGTAATTGTTCTAAATAAGTTGATGAATTCACTGATAGCCTATTAAATGTTTCAATCAAACCTATGAAAGAATGAAACTTTATACAGCTTTATAAACTTTTATTTCAATTAAGAATAGAGTACAATAGAGAGCACTCATAGGCTATTCTTATTTAAGCAAAGCAAGGACTTGACATATTATGAGGAAAAGGCATCCTTCAAGCGATGATCCGGAGTATTTCTCACCATAGCCCTTGTTTGAGCGGTTTCTGATATGGGCAACATGGGCAGTTGCCCAGGAAGGCATTTTGTCAGGGCCCAGGGGGTAGCCTTGAAACATTAAAAAAATAGCAATATTTGGTGTATGCACCATGCACACTGGCGTCAGAGAGGGTGCTGGCCCAGGGCACCAAACCTAGGCTAGGACCACCCCCGACTCACAGAGCGCTGGCTGTAGGAAGAGGAAGGAGAGAATTTGATACAACACAGACTGAACAGTGACCTGGCATCCAACACAATACCAAAGGCACCATAAGCTCATTTTCAGTTCAATTGTTTCCTACAGGACCAGTTATCTGCTTTCGGTTGGCAATTCAGCCAATTTTGTTCCAAATTCTCTGGGTGTTCTTCCTACTGATAGTCCTCAGACAGCATGGCTATGGTGGGAAGTACTTTGGGCTATCACTCTAAAAGTGGGCAGTGATGAAGCATATTATAACGATGAAGCAAAAACCCAGTGGAGTGGAGCAGAGCTGGGAGGAACATCTGTCCCATAACATGGCCTTTAACAGGTTGCTGCTGACTAATGCAGTTGTGGAATCAGATGTAGCATTTCTTCAACAGATTCTTTAGGTCACTGACTGCTTGTCATTCTCTTGTAGCTTTTCAAGTTTGAAACAAACCGTGGCCATGTCAGCAACAATCAGCTTGGACAACACATCATAAATCAACGTGATCTTTGCACGCTGGGCCGTAGTACATGCTCTCGCATTTGCAGAATTGTTCATTTGAATCTTTCAGCTGGACGCACTGCTTTGTGCCACACATGCCTGAACAAGAGGGTGCACTTGGCTTGGCTGAGAAAAAGGCAGACATACGTAGGGTAGGTTTGCTAGTGCCACGACTCTTGGTATCATATGTACATTTAAAGGACTGGCCACCCACAACATTCCCATAGTGAATGTATAGCATATCCTCTGGCATGACTATGCGTGAGCAAATGCCATGAAACTCTCAGGGGGCACGCTTTACTCCGACTTCAACCAATGCAATCATGTGAATTATTTTGTTGGCATGTTTAAAGTCAATTGACCTACCCTGGCCTTGGCAATACTGATGACTGACCACACAAACCAATCAAACTTCTCATTCAACCTCTTCCGGATGTTTTCTGCTAACATTTTGTCATCACTGGAAGAGGTTTCAGCAATGCCCTTCTGTGCCTCCTCTTTCGCCCATTTCTCCTAGCCATTGGCACACTCCTCCACTGCATCCTGGAGGGCTCTCTGAAAGTTGCTCAACTTCTTAATTGTCTCTTCAACTTTTGAAGCTGTTTTGGTGTGCTGCTTAGTCTGATAATAGTACAGGTTTAAGCGCAGGCCAGCCACTATCAGCATGGATAAGTGTATGCTGGTGTCTTTCAGAGCGCCCATGTCCCCAGAGGTCTTTTCAATAGTGCGGGTGAGAGGGTTTTTGTTCAGATTGAATAGATTGCGTTCTGTTACGTATTTGTGTAAGTTGGCAACGCTTTTCTCTGTGGCAGTGGTCTCGTAGAAAGAGAGAAACTGGTCAGCGAGACGAACCCTGGCTTCAGCGGACATGCCAATCTCAATGCTCTGCATGAACTCATTCAGTTTGTCCCAGGAGTTGACAATGTTTTTCTGATCCACAGCGTAGCTCTCCAGAAATTCTATTTTGTTGGAGATTGAAGTAAGCTTATTGTTAACATTGACAAATTTCTCCTTCATGTACCTTCATGCTCAGTGGCTTCTTGCTCAACAAGTGCAAAGAAAAAGCTGTCAAGCGACGCAGTGAATCCAATCAGTGGGAGAAACTTGTCAACCTCACTAAGAAGTTGGAGAGCCGCCTTCACTTTGTTCTGGGTTGCAAGTTTTTCACCGAGTTGGGACAATTTTTCGACAAATTCCTTGCTGGCTTTAAAGTCCTTTTCTGTTGGAGCCATCATAGAGCTGTCTAAATCAGAACGTGAGAGACTAAGGTAAAGAGCAATATGATGACAGGAGTCTTCATGATGAACTGCTGCACCTGTGGTGGGAAAAATAGGAAGTTTATTGTTATATGCAGAATCATTGACACTCTCTCCTTTTGACAAGCGGAAAAATACCAGATTTACCCCATCCAACAGGTCTCAGGTCAGCCCTTTGCCGCTGATGTAGAACTTAGGCAAATTGGCAAAATCACTCAGTATTACAACACTCGTACATGATAGTACAGGTTATTACACAGGTTGTACCCCTGTACCTAATTAGGTAGGTACACTGTAATAGCGACACATTAAAATAAAGTGTTACCGAAAGAAATTTCACTTGTTAAAGGAGTACGCCACCCCCAGGTGAAATTGAGTCACTCCCCACAGTCCCTAGAGTTGGATTAGTGAGCCAAAG
>JASCQY010011304.1:0-10478 GCA_030264315.1 Sardinella tawilis
ACACACACACACACACACACACACACACACACACACACACACACACACACACACACACACACACACACACAGTGATATATGCATGCATGTATATCTGTGAAACCATTTGATTTTGTCAGTGAAATTGTTGAGAAGCTTGATTTCAGATATTATAGGCCTATGCAATACATTATCCGGATCATAGACCTACCAGCTATCACTGTTCTTTTACAGGCTTATGGCTGTGCTGTTGCAGCAGTCAACATTGTGTGAAATCAATCATCAAGATAACGAGGTACAGTCTCCACAGATGTAGAGAGAACATTAATGTCCTGCTAAATGTCTTCTCCTGCTTTATTAGCATAAATAAGAAAAGTTCTTGAAGAGTTCTTGGCAGCACTGTCAGACAATTATTACAATATATACAGCTAAATGATATTAAACCTGTATAAACTATAATCTAACTAACCTATACCTACTACTACTACTACTACTACTAGGCTACCTACTAAACTATAACCTAACTAAAAGTATTGAACAACTATGGAAAATTCCTCATGCACACCTTACACAAATATACGTTTTGTTACCCAGCAGTGATGTCCATGGTTAATAAATCAGTTTAGCAAGATGTTTTGGGTATTGTTTTCACTTGTTTTTGTTTGGTCTTTGACTAGGGAATGACTGCTCTTCACTGGGCCTCCTTCCACAACCGTCCGGAGCATGTGCAGGCCCTGCTTCAGAAAGGGGCCGATCCCACGTTGGTGGACAAAGACTTCAAGACAGCCCTCCACTGGGCAGTACAGGTGCGTCACCTGTGTGCCGTGCGGTACGCCTCCACCTCGGTGCTCTGTGATGGTCTAACCTATGGTTACCTATGGGAAGAATTATAGTGTTTGGGCAGATTTGGATTTTTATTTTGAAGTATAGAATCTGCTCTGTCAGATGTTTCGTAGGCGCTCTTGAACAGGTTTTCGTCCATTTCTTCTTCTGATTGAAAAGGCATGAAGCCCTCTACCAATATGATCTAGCTTGAAACATGCTAGAGTTTAATCTTTAATCTCCTCTCCCTCAAACCCATGGAAAACTGGCAGTTTGCCCATTGTCACTAACTCAAATATTGTGTGTCGGGTGCTGTGCAAAGGTGCACTATTTTAATGTGCTGGTTGCATGATAGCGCTGCTCCTTGAAAATGGAGGACACAGATTGCAGTGTCGGATTTCTTGTGCAGTATGCAGTTTACTTTGCTTGTATTTTGTCCCTAACTGAGTTTCTGTTGATGGGCTTCATTCACTTACTGTAGACTGATGCATCATCCGCTTTGACATCATTCACTAGCATCTTCCTAAGAATTTCTTGCATTTCTCCTTTGAATTCCATTTAAAATATTGAAGTACAGTTCTAATATAACTGCTGAATTAATGAACATGCAATACCCATCAGTTGTTTTCCACAAAAAAAAGTCACTGAGTGTTCTTTGGTGTGTGGAAATTTTGTTCTCGAACTAATCAAACAAATACCTGATAGACATATGAATGCCAATTGAATTACTGTGAAAACCTCCTTTTCACTGTATTGTGAAAACTGGGTGAGTTTAGGAACAAATTTCTTTGTAAGAATGGTTGGTGAATGAGGTCCAGTTTACCCTCCACCCACTTCCAAGCCATGTACTGTGTTTTCATAGGCTAGGGGACGTCCCTTTACATTAAAACTATTAAAATGATTTGTTTCGGGTGGGGGTGGGGGGCAGATGTCTAAGGTGGGGTCTCCCCTTCTCTTATCAATTTCTGCAGGTGGGGAGTCTTTGGATCTTGTGCTAAAAAGTCATGGAAAAAAACTGCAAGCTTTTGGCAAAGTGAAGTTTTGTTTGTCTTCCATCTTATTAACTCTCTCTGCAAGCAAACTTAGAATTTGGATGTTCCTCGTTAGACAGTGTCATTGCACTTTACTGGAGGGCCTTCATTGTTTAACTACCAAACAAATACTTAGGCCTTCAAGGAATCAGAGCCAACTGACAGAACACATTGCGTGGAGTATGCAAACTGCTGATATGCTGCTGTGGTCCAGCTGATAATCAAATGAGACTCCTGAGAACCAACTCATATGCTTATCACCACTGTGATCACTGCATCAGAGTCATAGTATACATTCAATAGACTAATAGAAATATATAGACACATACTGCACAATAGGTACAACAATGTTCATATAGACATCTACATAATACTGTACAAATAGGACATAATATACAAGACAAAGTACACATGGAGTGGGATGTAAAAAGCAAAAAAAAAAAGTAAAAAGCAATAGTGCAAATGAACACTAGTGCGCAAGATGCATACTGTACAGTACATTATTGGATGGATTCATTTATATGAATTGTGAGCTAATTTTCATTTATTTTACATTTATTTACAGTATTTGTAAGTTGTTCTCGGTTGAAATAGTGAACTATGAGTGTAAATTTACTGTATGCTATTTCATTTAATTTTATTCTGTGTGAACTGAACTCTAAACAACCGATTTATGAACTTGCACAACACTGTTTATCACAGTTCAAGTCAGGAAGCTCAAAGATTATAGTTTTGCCTAATGATTTATTTTTCCAAAATTGGCTCAGTGTGAAAACTTTAAACCATTTGAATAGCTCTTTTTACTCTTCGGCATCACACTGATTTGCTTTATACAAAACACTGGTGTCTTTGCTACTTTTATGGTCATTACTGTATTTTACAATAATAACTGGCCATGCCCCAGTTAGTAGTTGATTGGCACCCTTAAACATAACATAATACAAAAATAATTACTCAATGTTAAGAAAGGGACAGTTTGTCGGATGACTAAAACAATGGGTGTGTTAAAAACATATATTTCAAGGTAAATTAAAAAAATGTAAGGTTTTAGAGCTTTGGTTAAAGCTTTGGATCGGAAGTGTTTAAGCAATAGGCAGAAACTGTTAACTGTGTTGAAACAAGAAAAGCAGTGGTTTTGTGAGAAAGGCCTTGGTGTGATACCATAACGTGCCTTGTCTTTCACGATAACAGAGTGGCAGCAGGTTTATGTGCTCTTTAATCCTTGACCACCATCTTGGGCCATCTGTGATCAACTACGATGATGAGAACGGAAAGACCTGCGTGCACATCGCTGCTGCGGCTGGTTTCAGCGACATCATCTTCGAGCTTGCACGTGTTCCTGAGACCAACCTGCAAGCACTGGATGTAGATGAGCGGTAGGCTAATGTGGTGTGCACATGACAGGCTTTGGAATGAAATCAGATCTTATCTGACAGCAGAATGCAAGATCAGATAATGTGATGCTAGAGAAATGCCCATTCCTGTGAAGTTGGGCAAAAGCACTGACTGAGCAGTGTGTGAAAAGCAGCAAGAGTTTCTTCCTCTACACTTCTGAAATCACATAAACAATGACGCACAAAAAAGTATTTTTTTCATGCAAATTTGATTTTAATGGAGATACATTTTTATTGAGTTAAAATAAACATTTATTGTGCTTTTAAACATCAACAGTCAGTTGATACAGTGGGAGGTCCATGAACTCGCTGGTTTTACTAATCAAATTGGCATGGGTTACATTTTTGCATAAAATTTGTTTCTTCTTTTTGCTTCTCACAAACAGACACTTCCTGTGAAATCATAGAGAAAGAGCTGATGTTGTCGCTGTCTTATTTGACAAACACATGGTGCAAGCATGTTGCTGTATAGCAAGCAGGCTCTGTGGCAAATGTGTGAAAAGCAACAAGAAGCTGCAAAGTGTAGGGATGAATTGAAAGTGAAATAAATTGTGTTTCACTTCATAACAGTGCGTAAGTTGTTGAAGCAAAAAACATATTGAATGAGTAGAAGACATGTCATTTGTATTATATATTTTTTGGTAAATTATAACAAAATTCAAGTAAAAAAACAAGATAATAAGCATTAAAAGTTGATCAAGAAAATACGAATACTTGACAAAATAAGTGTTTTCATGATATAAGTGTTTCACATGACCATATATCATCAGAATGAATTTGAAGATGACGCCAAAGTATTTGCTTGACAAAAGCTTTGTTTGTCAAGTAGTGTTGATAAAAAAATGTAATATTTGCTATATTACAAAAACGACACTTCTAAATACTGTTGTGAATGTCCTCATTATAGAACAAATAGAAGAATGAGGCAGCGTTTGAATGTAGACTAGGCCTCGTGACCCCATTCTTTAACCAACATTATGAAAGTGTCTTCTGGTGTCCTGAGCCATACAGTAGATAAGATGTGTGTGTCTGTGGCTGGGGGGTTACAGTATGTACACACACATTCGTGTGTGTGTGTGTGTTTGTGTGTGTGAATGTGTTTTTTCCTGTGTGTATGTCCACCAGGACGCCCCTCCACTGGGCCGCAGCAGCGGGGAAAGAAGAGTGCGTACAGGCCTTGCTGCAGCTGGGTGTTGAGCCGGAGCCCAGAGACATCAATGAGAACACCCCGCTCACGTACGCCATGTACTGCGGCCACACCGCCTGCATCAAACTCCTCTCCACAGAGAACAGGTAGAGAACAGGAATTTTATCATTCTTTTTTTTTTTTGTTTACTTGCTCATTTATTCTGTTAATTTTGCATATAGTGTAGGCCTATATTCTTTTATGCCTAATATGCCATCATACTCTGAAATGAAGACCTTTTAATGTAATCTATTTTGATACTCATATCCTCATGGTTATCATACTACACTGTGGGAAGCTATTAGTGCTCTTTTATCATGGTATACATTACTGTATTGTGCAACCTGTGTTAATAGTCCAGCCCTGCACACACGGCTACGCTCCAACATCAACTCGCAGCACCACAGACTTACAGTAGGGTCACTTGTTACTTGCACAACTCGTAAGGCATCAGGAGGGAGGTTGGCTAATGTACTGTAGTTCAGACTACACAGCTGTCCACTAGCTCGTTACCATCAGTACAATTGCACTGGTTGAGCATCAGGAGTTTGGAAATAACTGCAGTCATTTGCATTATATTTTTGTGAAACTCATCCTCCAGTTTCACTTCAACTAAAGTCTTTCCTTTTCTGCCTTTTCCTCTCCCTCAGAGAATATGAAAGCTTTGTTATTTAATGTTGTCCTCTCCTCAAACCCCCTGGGGTGTTAGGACCGAGTTTATTCTTATACAAGAGTTTCACTTCCGCAGTTTAAGCACAGACATAGGCTACTGCTACATGTTACAGTAGCTACTGCAAAGGAAAGATGTTGTTTTAATTGTACAGAAATATTGCTGTTGCGAGACCAGTAGACTGGTCAAGAGTGTAGAATAGAGAACAGTGCAAAGACAACATATCAGTTGTTGAAACAGGGGAACATTTTTGTTTTAGGGGAAATATATTCTCATATGAAATTTGATAGTGACTATATTAATTGCCAACATGAATCTGTGCGTATATGTATATACATAATTTGCCACCCAGACATTACATTTTGAGGGAAGGCCTAACATATTGAGGGCAAACTGCATTTTATTTAAAGCTCCAACTCTATCATGAGGTCAAGCAGTTATTAAAATGGCAGGCCTACCGTCCAGATCAGTCACATTTTAAACATAATAAAAAGGAAAATATGATTAAGAAGACACCTACCAACTGAGCTGCTGGAATTGTATGTGGTATTTCTGTGCAAGATTTTTTCAATCTTGAACAGCTTTTTTTCAGCAGAAAGCTGAAGCCCATGTCAAGTAGGCCCACACCAAAAAGAGAATAAAAAACAGCAACCATTATGGTATTTGATAGGCATCGCCCATTTATTTCCACCATGACTGCGTTGTTTGCATGGTGTGATTGGTCAATAGTACTGCGTTGAAAGCAAACCTGTGTATTATTTAATTGCAGTAAATTCAGGGCAGTGTTTTATTTGTTTGATGATATGCAATGGTCATACAAATGAGATCAAAGGAACGGCCTATAAATACATTTAGCCTACCTGACTCTCGCCATCTGAATTTCCTTTTGCCTAGCTCCACACATTCATCTGGGATTGCTGCTCCATTGGAGATGTATTTCAGAAAGCGGGGCCTCATCAAAAATTCTTTAAACCACTTGTCATCTATCATCTTTATTGACGTGCTACTTTTAACCACTCACATTGAAACCAAACCGTGATGCTAATGAGAGCCTTGCTTCTATGCTATGTCATATTTATTCAAATCCCGCTTAGCAGAACTACATTCAGTATTTGCACCTTTCCGAACAGCTTCATTTTCAGAACTACTTCACCACACATTTCAAAACTTATCATGATAAACTGCCATTACTTGTTCTAAATGAATAGTTGGTCAAAAGTGAGTTCTATTATTAAATGACAGTTTTGCTTACACAATGTAACATCTTGGTTACAAATTACAAAGTTGTGGTGCTATGAGCATTGGTCAGACTGCTAAATTGTACTGTAACTCTGTGTTAATGCATTAAAATTTGTTCTTCTATTTTGGGCAATGGAGGCATTGTGTCATCTGTAGGCTATACAGTACACCCATTGTCATGCAGAAGTACAAACTCAAGTAACTGAATTATGATTCTTTACAGGTTAGAATCGACTCGACAACCACATTCCCAGAATAATGACTTGGTTGGCAAAAAAGAGGGCAAGTTTCGCATGCTCAACAACATTTTCTCCTGTAAGAAGAAGAAAGAGCTTCATGCAGCACTGCAGAAAGTACCAAACCACGGTCGGCACCAGCCTGAGGAGACTTCTGAGGTGGATGACATCATTACCATGTTTGATTGCCTGTCGGACACTTCTGGGAAAGACTCGAGAGATGAAGGACTGGCCTTGAGGAAGAGGTCGTGCGAACCTCAGAAAGTGGGTCTCCTGGAAGATCGTAGTGCAAAGGAAATCAAGGGGCTTCCGCCCATCCGCACACAAAGTCTTCCGCCGATAACCCTGGGAAACTCCCTGTTGGCCAACGCGCAGTTTATGGTCCAAAGGAATTCAGGCGGGCAAGTGATCAGCCACCTTGCCCACCGGTCACAGAAGAGCAAGAGTGAGCACGATCTGTTTGACAGCAGGGCCAAAGGTCAGAAGTTGGTCGGCCAGACCTGGAAGACGGAGTCCAATCAAATATTGACCCATAAAGCCTGGGTGTCATCACCATCTGAGAGACTGCTTGATCGATCTCATCACGAAACATCGGGACCCTTAGATGTCCTCTGTCCAAAACAAACCCCATACATTCAAAAAACTGAGCAAGGTACTTCTACTGGAGTGAATCCAACCTGATGAATGCTTCAGCCTGATTCAGACAACATTATCGGCTTGAACAGCACAACACATTTTACACCATTTGTTAAAGGTGGACTGTGATCCTGCATGTTGTCACTTCTGTTGACGTTCTACGTACCAAAAAAACAAACATGGTTGAGGCTAGACATTCTGGCTGAGCATTTGCTAATGGCATATACATGTCTAGATTTCCACAATTGATCTTCATTTTATCACATTTCAAAAGTAAACCTCCTCATACTGGGGTTAGGGTAGTTATATTTTATCCAGTTTATATGTATTCCCCATATTCAAATTAGTATGTATTTGACTGAATTTTATCTTTTATGTGAAGACACACAATAGGAAGCAAGCAGTGGTTATGTTTGGTTTGAAACTTCGCTGATATATATAGTGACTGACTACTCGCACTTAGTGAAAAAAAAATCCATCTTAGGTGTTAAGGCCATTGTGGTTCACTTACGCATCAACAAACATTTCCCCCTGTGAGGTGATAAGAGTGTCTTGTTTGAAAATAGTCACATAGCTATCTTTTTGTGAACACCCGACTGTGTACCATTGCTAGATGTATTTTTTTTCTCCGTATTCCGAAAATGTATCCTCATTTTACTAAAAACTGTGCTAATTTCACAAAAAGAGCCTTTGCTTCAGTATATGACTTAGTAAAGCATCCATTGTCTTTGATATACAGTATAATGAAGCAAAACAGGCATCCATCTTCTTGATGATGAAACCTCTCAGGTTCAGTCATCATGACAGCACACAGCAGTATGCCATTCCAAAACACATTCATCAGCACTTACTAAACCACATATCAAGACTATGAAGCAAAACCTATATATCCATTAGTTAATGCAGATCCACTGTTTATGTCACCTCTTGGCAGTCTGAGGTTTTGGAGACAGGACCACCCTCAAACATTTTTGGACTATTTGATGACTAATTTATAGCCTACTCTAATTTAGACTAATTTATCAGAGCTGACTGATCAGCATTAAGTTCAGTTAAGCCACAGCTTTTGCCCCGTCTTAAAACTGTGAACATACCAAAACCACATCCTGTGATAAAGTGCACATTTTCACTTCTCTTTTGGCAAAAGAGACGAGACAATAATGGCAGATTGTCGTAATGCTACAGCAATAATGGAAGTTCACAGGCCTCAAATAAACAAATATAAAGTTGCGTACTAATTGCCCGTATCTGAAATCATTTCTCCCTTCTTTGGCGATATTCACAGCTCCAAACACACACCTGCTACCTCTAAACGGCCTGAGGATGAGGGAGTCTGGTCTCGCACGCAACAGCCTGGCTCCTATACGCGACCACTGTACCCATAGGTGTAAGTAGCCTACTGTACTACAAATTTGTTTGCCTTGATCTAAAAGGGATCACTGATAATAACAGATCATTTACAAATCAAGCCATGCATTTTTCTTTGTAGGATCTCAGAGGATTTGAGATAGAGACAGACACACACACACACACACACACACACACATAAACAGTGTTTGATGATGTCCAGTCCATTAATCTTTCTTTGAAGAAAAAAAATGGTGGTAATGCAATTAATATTGGCCTAAATTCCCTTTTTTCAGTCTCCCTTCCACCTGACCAGGTATCTCAGGGAGTGAAGAAGTCGAAGTCTCTGCCTCTCAGCTCCCTTGGCCGGGGCTTGGTCAGCTTGCCTCCTCCCCACGCCTCCAAGCAGCACAAATCAGGGCTGCCTCAGAGTCAGTCCCTCTGCTCCCTGCCGCCTGCGGTTGTCGGAGAATCCCTGCGGAACATGCAAGTTCTTCCTGCGATCCCGCCACTGAGGAGACGCAGTCCTTCGCCTTCAAAGCCCACTGTGACGCCCAGCGCCAATATGGGGCAGTAATGCACAGCAGCAATTGGCATGCAGTGACAGTGAGATCGTACTCTGTCAAGAGGTCCTATTGACAAATTATTGGAATTGAAAGTCAAGACACATCAAAATTCCTTCACCCAAGATTTCATGGAAAGTGCTCTCTGGGTTTTCCTGTGACTGAGTTGACTTGACTTGTAAAGTGGTAATCTGTCATCAGGTGTTCAGTTTTCTGTATATAAAAGCTTTGTTTTTAAAAACAAATGGCCAGACATGAAATTGACAGGATTTATAGAATGGTTAAGTATTTGATAACATTTATTAAAGAGAAAATTTCATATTTTTTACATATTTTTACTCATCAAAAACTTTCTCTAAAAGCATGCACTGTGTTTAACTATTTGATGTATGTAAAGCATTCAAGTGATATATTGACTGTTTTGTAATAAATTAATTTAATTGTGGCACTATGCTGTGTCTTTAATCCATTACACTAGTAGGCCTACTGCGTGATATAGCCTAGGCTACTGAAAAAGAGAGAAAGGTGTTTCATTACAAATATGGGTGTTAGCCTATTGTTTTGTAAGTTGAAATGTGGATTCCTTGGGAATCTAAATAGGCAGCCTTTAGGCAGTAGGCAGTCTTTCCAATGTAAGTATCTCTGGTCTTTCTTTTTCATTTTTCCCCCATTCATTCTCTAGGCTACTACTAGCACATTCCCAGAATTGCACCACCAGTTTCAAAAAGACAACAGCAGTCTTACAGGGTTGGTTTGCCAGGAAATTCTGAAGACAACAACAAACAGAGGGGGTGTTCTCCAACTTTTCCTGTAAGTTCAAGGACTGTGTCAGTCCTCGCCTGTTCCAGGATTTCAGTGTTAAAGATGTCTCTGTGGTAGCCAGCTACTCAAAACTGTCACATAAACTTGGCACAGTGGTAGGGAAGACCCGCCTGGTATTCAAACAAATTTGCAGGAAGAAAACTCATATGAGGAATTTACTGAAAATAGACGCTTGTGACCAACAGTATTAGCCCTATCACTTGACAAACATAGCTAGGTCAGCAAAGTTTGCAGATAGAGATGTGCCTCAACCTGCAATCTCTGCCAAGGCACTGTTTTGCGGGAATCAATTGTAGCCAACATTATGTCTGGGATACTGTGAGTCATCAAGTCCCTGGAGGAGATTATACTTCTGCTAGGTCTTACCTTTCACACACATAGGCAACTGTGTTAATTGTGTAGGCTATAGGCATACCGGTACGTGTAAATTTACGCCTTTTACCATTGCATTTTGGTAATTTCTGGACTGTAACCTCATCAAAGACAACTAAGAAATGTCATCCACACTCCACACTAACTGGTTAACATAATAAATGACTTTCGGTCAAGTGGG
>JASCQY010011349.1:0-10474 GCA_030264315.1 Sardinella tawilis
TTCTGATACCTATCGACAGCACTCGGCAGCCTCAGACAACAGGGCTTCGGTTTGATTCACTCCGTAGAACTCCTTTAAGGAGCATTAGCTCCAGAAGAATTACTTCAGGCACTTGGCAGATGTTGAAGTGTGTGTGTGTGTGTGTCTGTGTGTGTCTGTGTGTGAAAGAGATACAGAGAGAGAGATAGAGAGAGAGAAGAGAATTGCAGTGAAGTGTTGCTCCATCTCTAACTTTTGACTATGCTTCCGCAGATGATAAGGAGTATGACGTGTACATCTCCTACGCGCGGCAGAGCGAGGAGGAGGAGTTTGTGATCAAGACGCTACGCAGGGTGCTGGAGAACGAGCTGGGCTACACCGTGTGCATCTTCGACAGAGACAGCCTTCCTGGAGGCAGTGAGTGTCCCCACTGGTGCTGCACCTGCTCTCTGTCTGTCTGTCTGTCTGGGTCTGTCCGTCCGTCGGGCCCTGGGCCTGGCACAAATATGCTCCTTGGGCTACTGTTAATCTGCGGTGTGTGTGTATGTGTGTGTGTGGCACTGTATGTAATGGTGAAATAGAATTTTCAGTATTTGTCTCCACTAAAAATCAGTTCTTGTTTCCTCTAAAAGCTGTATTCCGTGTGTGTGACAGATGTGGTGGCACATGATTGTGTTCGTTTCCATGCGTAATAGGTCTGTTTTGTACAATGAATGGTCTCATCATGCTTACGGTTAGGTGTAGTGTCTTGTCTGTGGAAGACACCCTAAAAACGCACATCAGTCTGAGTTGAGAGTTTGTGTTGGCATGTGTGTGTTTGCATGTGTGTGTCTGCATGTGTGTGTCTGCAAATTGAAATGCTTGGCTTTAATGTTGATAATGCTTAATGCGCCAGTGCACTGATGCCACAGGGCATTGAAATTCCAGCAGCGGACATGTGGCTAATTAGCATGCTATCACAGTACGGTAGTACCTGGAGACAAAAGGAATTAAACAAAGCAGAAAGAAAGCGAATTGATGTGTGAAACGCTATAGAATTAATGCAGAATAATTAAATAACGTTTTAAACTTAAGTATACAACTTAGCCAACCACTACATAGATTCTATAGTACAATACACATACAGAACATGTATGTGTGGTTTGTGCATGTGCAAGATGTAGGTATTGGCCAACATGAATGGTGTTGGGAAACAGATAGAGCATGAGCCACAGTATGAATATAACAAACGTCCTTCATTACTATGTGATTACAGCTTTCGTTTAGCTTGATTTATCAGCCACATCTATTCTACACATTGTAACACATAAAGTTCCCATGTGTAAAACCGCACATTTATAAATATATGCATTTGCATGTGTGTGAATATCTGTGTGTTTGTGAGCTTGTGTGTGTGTCTGTGTGTGCCTTGTGTCTGTGTGTACGTGTGTGTGTGTGTGTCTGTCTCGTGTCTGTGTGTCTGTGTGTGTGCGTGCATGCATGTTTTCCCATCAGTAACTCCCACTCCCCCTTGCAGCCATTACCGATGAGACACTGTTGTTCGTGAACCGCTGCCGGCGGCAGATTGTGGTGGTGAGCCCCGAGAGGGAGGTGCGGGGCACTCAGGCCATGCTGGAGCTGAGGGCTGGCCTGGACCGCATGGTGTCTGGCAGCGGTCTGCGGGTCATCTTGGTCCAGTACAAACCCATACCCTGCGACAAGTGGGTGCGGGAGCTGCGGCGCACCCGCGGCGTCCTGGCGCTGGTGCGCTGGGAGGGCGAGCGCTCGCAACACCTCTCCTCGAAGTTTTGGAAACGGCTCCAAGTGGAACTACCAGTCAGGAGGGTCCAGGAGTCATCGTCGCTAAAGGAAGTGACAACAAGTGATGCAAGCACAGTGCCGCTTAAGAGTATAGACGCAGTCAAAAGCCTTGAAGCCCTGACCTGACCCGGGATCCGTTTCCCAATTAAGCGTAATTGCTAGCCAGTTAGCAACTAAGTTGGTTGGCAACAGGAAGTTGCGTTGCAAACAAAAAAATAACTTACTTGGCTAGCAACGATGCTTTTGGGCAACTAACCCATCACCAACCAACCAACTTCCCATTGCCAACCAACTTAGTTGCTAGCTGGCTAGCAAAGATGCTGTTGGGAAGCGGATGCTTCAGCAATATTAAGTGTATATAAAGGTGTCTGACTCCAAGTTCTGCCAAGTGCTTAAGTAAAAACGAAAATTAAACATCATAAATCATCTATGGAACGGACAGAGCTTGAAAAACGATGTCCCATCTCAGTTTGCACTGGAGCATGGTTGTGTAGCCATGTCCTTGGAATGGGAGACGTTGGTGGAAAGGGGCAGGACCATGCATAAGACCATATCAGTTGTGTTTTTTCCTCATAATCTGCCTAAAGAATTCCATACCCTACCTCTTCTTTCAAGTTGTCCCAATTGTCACTGTCACATTTTCCCTTCATAAGCTTATAATGACCTTACAGGGTTACACCACCTTACTTTGGCAGTTGGCTTGCTGGTAATACATAGCATTCTCCTCTATGTGTCTGCAATAACTTGTTTGACAGTGTAGGCTAATTGAACATAATAATGGAAGTCTATGGTGCCAATTGAAACATCATATTTACTAGAAAGCACTGATAATACAACTACATATCTAAATATTTAAAAAAGGTGGTGTATCCCTTTAAAGAGGGTGATGAGTACCATCAATATTGTCATCTATTTTCAAACTCTTGAGAAGTATACCATTCCAAAAATCACTATATGCCTTACTGCCCTCAGATGGTACCGTCCAACCCTCAAGCCTGAAGGACACTACATACTGTATCTTATTTATCATATTTAGGCTATTTACTTTATTCACTTATTATTACTTTACTCACGTTATTCATTCACTGTAAAGGCTATTTATGATTTTTGTATTTTGTCTTTTGCATTTTATATTTATTTGATAATAAAAATATATATAATATTTTACATCATTGCCATTCTCCTGAATATATTCTATTGGTAGTAAAGGGCAGTTTTCAGAGTCTTAACCCTGTGTTCCACTTGCTCAACAAGACAGTGGAAAGGATTATGTTTGTGAACCTCAGATGAATGCAGTGCACCCATTCGATGAAAATGACTATCTACCCAGGCTTTCTCTTTTCGGGGTTTGGACCACCTGTGTTGGGTATCAGTTCTTGAGCCAATACTACTAGGACAAAAGCCACAGATCTCTCTGATGCTCCACTCGATGCATGAATGGTGTCGAATGGCTGTGGCGCATTCAGCTGGAGGAACCTGGAAAGACTGGTTTATGAGTTCGCCACCTCATTTTCTGCCACGTCGGCACTGGCTCTCCATCTCCTTGATGAATTTATGATGAGTCCCATTCGGTAATAGCCTCCGTTTCCGGACGACGCACTCGCACACCACTCACGTCCGTGAGCTTTGTGCGCTGAAGCGAATATTGTTGACGCGCAGACATTTTCACTCACCTCCGAAACGACAGATGGTAATTAAAATTTAGCTTCTTTTGAAAATTTGTCTTGGCAGCCGCAAGCATCTACTGTCTGCCAGCACAGATCCAGATAGGGAAACATTTCGGCAAATTTAAGACGGGGCCCTCAGGAGTCATCAACTGCGCTTGAAGCTTTACCGGGCTATGGTGGGTGCTATGGAAGAATTGGTCCGTGGCTGTTCGCTCAAAAAGAAAAGTAGGCCTATGGAACAAAAGCTTCATTATGTCCTTATGAATGTCAAGTGGATAGCCTATTTCCCTAATTTATCATTGTCATTTTAAGAGCCCAAACCACCTCATGAGGGGGACTAGTGATGTTTTGTGTAACATGATAATGAATTTGGATCTGCTGGTATGGTCCATGATTTAAAGGAACCGTATGTGAGAAATAAATGTCAATTAATCATAAAATGGCCCTGAAATATCAAGACATTAAGGAATCATGATCATTTCAAATACTTCTATCACTGACAACAGTAGGCCTAATACAGCCCGAATATTGCAATTTCAAAAGTGAACTTGCAACCGTCAACTCGTGTTGACTTTGTCATTATGTGTTTACTTTGTGTATATTATGTGTTTTGGCCTGTTGCGCCACCCTCCATCCATCTGATTTTGCCAAACTAGATGGCAAAATGTTGTCTGGGAAGAGGAGTATAGGATATTATGATCTTGAATGTGATGTTCGGAGATGTTCGGCAAAGGGGGTTCAAGGCGACGGCGACTGTCGGCGTAGCGACGGCGACGAAATCACGCACAAGCACAATCTCCCCTTAAGAGTTACAAAAGCAATAATAATGTAATTGTAAAATCAACATCTTTCCCTGCTGGCGTATAGGATAACTTACAGATAACGTACTAAATCACCACTGAGGTGGTTTGAGTGTCTTTGCATAATGGTGTGGTTTTCATGAAGCCTGTGTGTGTGTCTGTTTCAAGTTCAGGTCTGAAACTTCGGGTATGTTCAGGACATTCTCTTCGCTTCTCTTCGAATAAAGTGTGTTTATGTCCCTAAATCTCTTTCTGAATCTGTCCATCTCATCCCCCCCCCCCTTATTGTCACGCTGTCCTCCACCTTCCATCGCTCTTCCATCTCTGCTCCTCATGCGCCACAGCGGACGCGGCGGAGGTCATCTTCCACTGCATGCAGCGTAGCCGTCGGCTCCTGGTAGTGCTGAGCCCAGCCTACGTTCAGCCGCAGAGCCACAGTCTGCTGGAGTGCCACCTGGGCCTCTACCTGAACCAGACGTGCCAGGCGCAACTGGTCACCATCCGCTACCGCTCTCTCGGCTCCCTCGCCACTCCGTGCAGCGTGGCCATCCAGCTGCGCCGCCTCTCCAGCAGCGTCGTGGCGTGGCGAGGCGAACGATCGGCATCGCCACGTTCGCGCTTCTGGAAGCACCTGCGGTTGGCACTGCCGGTGCGTCCGCTAGCGCTGGGGAAAAGGCTGATCGACAGCTCGTCCACGCACTCGGACCTGGCTGTGCTAGCCAGACTTGGACAGCAGGGGGCACCAAACACCCTGAGCTGCAGCAACAAAGGACAATCGATTGGAGGAGCAGGGGGAGGAGGAGGAGGAAGGTTAAAGGGGGTAAGCAGAAAAAGCAGGCGGCGGTCTGAGAGCGCGTGGAGACAGAGGCAGCTGGCAGCCAACGAGAACTGCACAGTGTGTGTGAGCTTCAGGGAAACTCGGCCTCCGTTGGGTGGCGTTGTGGAGCCAATGTGGAAAACACACCTGCATCAGCCCGTAGTTAATGGGCTGCCGGCTCTGCCTGCAGTCAGCTGCCCCCTAACGGTTGCTGACCCCAGCAGCCAAGAGCAGTCACCTCAGATAAGCAACCAGGAGGACCAGGAGAACAACAACAGCCAGAACTGCAGTGAACTCAAAAACAGTCCTTGTTAAGGTAAACCAACAGATCGTTCTGGAACAGAATTTGGATTTATTCATATTTTATAACTAGATTTATTGAGAGGTTCAGCTAATGTGTGGGAACAAATAAGATGAAGAATAATATACTGTAAGCCATGGACACACAATTACATATCTTAACATGCCTTTAAACAATTTTCTGTCTAATTTTTTTAATGATTGTAATTATTTGATAATTTCTTCTCCAGTTGTGAAAGCCTTCGTTCCTTGAAATGTTTTCCAAACCTACTATTATTAAAGTAATTTAATTATTTCTGTCCTTATTTGTGCCAGAGAACATACCCTGACAGATCATATTTATATCACTAGATGTCACTGTTGGACCATCAGAGACGGAAACAGCAGTCTGGGATTATACAGTAGTCTACAATTTGGCAGCTCTATCAATAGATGGTGCTACTAACTCTTATGTTTACAGATAATGAAAAAGTAGACTGCCTGTAGTAACCTACCAATCTAGATGGCATGTTTCGAGGAAGTAAAACTATGCCGATGGTCATATCTTGAGTTAAGTATAGGCTAAACAATGTCTGGATGTGTGTCTCTGTAAAATGGCATATCTGTAGCCTATCTGTAACCAACTAATTCCAGTGACTCTTTGCATTATTACTGCAGGCATTAGGCATGTCTCAAAGTAGTGTGCGATGTCAAATAGTCCTACAGTATGTCAATTGTACCACAGGCAGGGAAGGATACAGTATCCCTAAATGCACCCTACTGTGCTTCACACTACCAAATAAAGAGGCCACAGCATAATATACTTAGGCTACGTAATTATCTATAGACCGTGCTGTGAAAGACATAACAAAAGAAAACAACAAACCCTATAGTAAGTGCTTCAGGTGAGCCTCTCTACTATTTGCCCCCAGGCTCAGGGCACTGGCCCAGTCCCATGATTGGTGAAACAAACCCACATATACATTATTGCACTCAGGTCTGCCTCAATGCTGGCAAAGCAGTAGTGGAAAATCCCAACTGTCATATCAAATAAAAGAGGAAACTATGCTCCCACCAAAGATTACCATAGAAACCATGCATGGGCCAGTCAAGGAAACACACAGCTATAGCAGTTTTGTTAGGTAGGTTAATGCATAAGCTACTACCTCAGGCGTGTTAATGACAGTGGAAATTTAAGATAAGACCGGGGTTCGAGTTTGTAACAAGCTTCCAGTGTGTCCACTGTTGATGAAAGTGAAACTTCCCAAGAGATTGTCCATGCACTGAGACAGCTGTGGAAAGGTTTGGATGGTGTGCCACACTTGGTAGAAGAAGAAGCAGTAGTAGGACAGGGAGGAGGAGGTGAGGAAAAGGGGTTATGATCTGGAAAATGTCAGAGATAGAGAATGGCAGTGACTAACAACAGCACAAATAAACATTAGGCTATACTTAATACAGTATACTGTCATTTACAATTACATTTATATTTATGCATTTAGCAGACGCTTTTATCCAAAGCGACTCACCGGTACTTTGGTCTACTATCCATTACATCAGGGCCTGAGGGTTAAATGCCTACTGTAGGTAAGACATTGAGAATTTGCATTGATGCATATTAATTGATAATTGATATAGCAATTTTTGCACCAAGAATGAATTGAATCAAATTACATGGTTTCTCCCCTCATTTGTTTTATAGGGTTGCCTTTAAGGCTCGCTAGATGTCAGTCTTCGACCTTGACAAAGACAAATATATCTGCTGAGATGACATGTCTTTGTGATCCACAATTTGGGGTAGTGGTGTGTTAGAAGAGGAACCCAATTGTAATGTAATCAGCCAGCCTGTGGTTCTAATTTAAATGACGTGTTCTGAAGGAAGTAAAACTGTGCTGAAGGTTAAACTGGAATTACGTGTAAGCACAATCTGACCTTTAAAAAGACAAAATTCCCATCGTTTTCACTCCCAAGCATAGGTCTGCCTGTAAATGCAACCTGAGATGTAACACCAGTTGACCCAAAAGGGCACTGTGGCATTCACGGCAGTGGCAATCCACCCCAGTTCACTAAAACATTGTTGTCTGGTGTTTGTTCTTCCTCTCTAAGGACTTATAGACCACACATCTCAATCACTTGACATCATTTCACATCCAAATCACTTTGTCACTCAGAAATGTAAAGTTCCTCAATTTGAATATTTTATCATGGGACTCATAAAAATGAGAAGAGTTCAGATGCAAAACCATCTTACCCCATTTCAGAAATATGCAAAAATTAAGTTGTTTTGATAATCATTTCCAAGTAATCTCTATCAAACTGCAATTTAAATATTATTTTAAAGTGAAATCAAATCAAGCCAAAACAATCCAATTGAAGGTGGACTGATAATAAAGTTTATCAAAGTACATAAATGTGTTTCTGTAAATTCATCTCAAACAGACTTTGCGTTTGGATTTTGCATCTGAACACTTTATGAGATAAAGGGAGTTTCTTACCAGTAACATCACTACTTTCTAGGCACAGACACACTAGCCCCAGGTATGTGCTGATGTTGTCATGATGATGCATTTCCTTATATGGTTTGTCCTCAGAAGGAGGAATTTTATTCAGTCAACAAAGTTGTTAGTCTTCATAAGATCTACAGTACAGTATATACAAGACAAATTGTAGCCTCTTGCTGTGCAGTCCAAACAATCCAAAAAGTTGCCAATCAAAGGATCTTTAACTGATCCTCAAACACCCACATCCTAAGTCTTAGTTGTCGAATAAATAATTGAAATAATTTAGGCAAGGCAAGGCAATTTTATTTACAGTATATAGCGCATTTCATACACAGAGACAGCTCAATAAAAGTAAAAGATAAAATGAGGCAAAAGAATTCCAGTCAAAACAAAGTACAGATAAAGTAAAAAGATCAGTACAGGGGGTCTTAACAATAGTGATGGTTTTTACAGATAGTTCACCTGCATAGGGTCTTTCCAACAGTTAGATTACTACAACCAAATAACATACCAGATAGTTTTTATTTTTACTGTGAAGCACCTACGCAGGGGGTCTCTTCAACAGCCAGGTTACTATTAGGCCTATAAAATAACCTGCCAGATAGTTTTCACCTACAGACTGAGTGCTAGAAAAATTAATATAATCATATCAGTCAGAATGCTTTAGAACCTACGGTTTTATAAAATCAGACTGCAAAGCTGAAACTGGTTGTTGCTGTAGGCTCCACTAACTACTGACTTGTAGTCTGATATTGCAGAGCAAGGAGACATGATGTATTAGAAGACAAGATTTGGGCTCTGGAGACTAAATTCTGTATGAATGCCAGTGTACAGTGCACACACACACACACACACACACACACACACACACACACACACACACACAGGCATCTAACGCTCAACTAATTTTTAAAATATGCATAATTAGTTTCACTTTCATCTTTTCCAGATTTTCCCTTACTAAGACTGTGATGTGATTGGTGACCTTTCCAGAGCCCTCCTATCTTATACCAAAATGAAACACTGAAGAACAGATGGCTATTTGTGTATCATCAGCACATGGGGGGATTCCTTTAAAAAACCACAAGATTCATGTGCCTCCCTAGATGGGCTTGCCTTTCCTCAGTGCCGTTAAGTAAACATGGACTTTCATTTTCTCTGAGTCCCATCTCCTCCGAGGACCAGGACAATGAGAGCATGTTGTTGTATTTACCTGGCATACCTGAACACTGGTCACAGCATCACTTTCTTCTTTCTTTGTCACACTTAAATGTCAGCTCATGATTAAGCACTGCTTCTGTGTGTCCACTGATGTTTCAACACTCCCCCAACACTCCCCCCCAAAAGGTGTACAGTTCAGTAATTATACATTGTGGCTTAAACCTAAAATGGGTACTGTATGTTGTTCATATTATACACATAAATCAATACACACACAACACATCATCAGAACATTATGCTAGTTGTTCTTCCAGATAAAGGTGATGGTGACAACATTCAGGTCTAGAAAGTGTGAGCGATTGTTCGGAGGCAGCAGCAAATGAGACTAAAGCAATATTGTTAAACTTCTTGCCACCACTACAGATGTTTTTTTCTCAACTCATCTTGGTACCACCTCGGAATTGATTTGGATGGCATGAAGCCATATGAAGGGTGAAGGGTGGAGGATAGGAAACCACCACAAACCAAAAGAAAACCTAGTTACAGCATGACATTCCTGACTGTATGACCAATAACACTGAATTAACATTACTCTTCTAGCAATGCCAAAAGGCGTTCTCTGGAAATGTTTGGAAGGCTTTGTGAGCCTTTTGAGTAGCTAGTCCACTAGTTTCACACCTAACATAATTGAGTGTTTCTTTAAAAGAGGAGTGAATAATAGCTGGATCAGGCCGGGAAATCCCATCTCTTTCCACGAGCACCAGCTCCGCCTCAAGTCCGTCTTTCTTCCAGGAAATGCCTGCACAATGAGTCTTTAAATGTGACATTCCTACTTGCGTCCTTGCAGCACGACCAGCATAACAAGGTGCCTTGGATATCAGTGACATAGAGAGCAAGATGACACGTCAAGATATTCTACATATCAGCAGATAAGCGATGAGACATCATCTCCAATATTGTGGTTTCTCCATTGTAAAAATGTGGGTTAAATATTAAAGCAATGCACCAACTGGAGAAACCAATTCTGGCATTGAGCATGCAACAACTATAGGTCAAAAACATTCTCCCTATAAAACACAGTGGGTTGTCTCTGGCTGGGGTATGCATCCTCCACAGTGGACTATAATGCTATTAAAGGTGTAAAGTGAAAGTCCACCTGGAAAACACCCAACACCCAGTTGTCATTGTGACACTGCACACAACGAAAATTGAAGAAAATCTGTCTGAGATTTCTTGCATGTACACTCACATCCTAGTATTAAGTAAAAACTTCACAGCCACTTTGTATTTATACATCGGCTTTATGATGTAATACTGCTTATTCATCACACTGAAATCCTTGCCTGGGCTCGCCCATTCCGTGACGTTATCGGCCACGCCCGCGGACTCGCACGGCCTGGCCAAGCATACTATTCATAGGTTTCGGATTCCGGCAAACACGGGAACTCCACCAGCAGACTGAGACATTTGAGG
>JASCQY010011400.1:0-10471 GCA_030264315.1 Sardinella tawilis
GGATTTCTGAATGCAGGGGACCTATGGATGAAAGGTATGTGGCAGGAGTCAGTTCTCAGCATTATGTTTTAACACTATGAAAGCCATTTCGCGCCGGATTTCTCCTTTAACCTGTCATTAACTTGAAGAGTGACATTAACCTGTCATAAACATGATCATGAATGTGCTATGACTTTGTCATTAATTGTCATTCGGTTTTTGTCATGTCTGAACCCCAAACAGTGTCAATTTTACATAACAAAAACTGACTGACAATTAATGACAACAGTCATGAATATTAAAAAAGTGTTATTCATGTTCATGACAAGTTATGACAGGCTCATGTCACTCTTATGTCAAAAACGTAAGTGTTACAGAGTCTTTTAAGATGTTAAATGTGCACACTTAAGAAACATACACTGATGTGCTGTTGCCCTTTACCCAAAACAATCCAAACAACGCTGTTTGCAAAAGCGCATCAAAAGGACGCTGCTTGCATGCCACATATTTCATCGTTAAATTAACATTCATAATTCACTCAACTGCCCAAAACAAAATAACATTTACACATAAGTTTTCTCAAGACACTCATTTACGAAATCAGTTTACATTGCCTCTTTTCCCCAACCCATACACAGTCTCATCCTTCATTCCTGGCGGAAGTTAGCTTAGGTGTTAGGCTCTCCTTTCATAGTGTCTGAAACCTGGAAGCACTAGGTGGCACTAGAATGGCTAGGAGGAAAAACCCCTATAGGTAAATTCAACTTACCGTCATGACTTACCAAATCATCATAATATCCTGAAAAGAGAAGTCATGTTATAAATACAGTAAATGGGAGGGTAATGGGAAAGGTGAAATCCACTGAGACTCAATGTCCCAGGTAGTCCCCAAAAACAGTTTAATCTGGATCAAAGTAATCAGAATTTGGAAATCCCATGTTTGACTATGCTAAAGTATGTGCGACTGGACCGTAATCCCCTCTGTTACAGTGGAGCTGCTTTAGAGGCTTGGCCACCGTTCCATTTCTCTCCCTTCACACTAGCACTTGAGTTCAAGCAAAAGAAGATACCCCTCCACGAGGAAGTGAGGAGTTTTAGGGGTAGAAACGTGCCTAAGAAATGGGACGCCATCTTATGCAGATTTGTGCGGCCTGAATGAGAGAGCTCTGTCGCTCTGTAACGCACGATGAGAGACGCGGCCGATAAAAATATTTAAAATATATTTTTTGTTTATTAAATTCTGACTGCCTCAGCCTAAAAACGTGCATTGGCCCACCGGGCATTGCCCTGTATGCCCTATGGTCAGTCCATGCCTGTGCCAAGGGTAAAGTCACCCACCCAGCGTGGTGTACTTGCTTCAAATGGGGTACGAACGAATTTGGCATTCATGTTGAATGTTGGGCTGCATCTGGCTTAATATTGTGTCTCTGTTTCTCTGTAGTGGGGCCCTATCCTGTCCCTATCCCTATCCTCTTTTCCCCAACCCATACACAGTCTCATCCTTCATTCCTGGCAGAAGTAGCCTAAGCCAGGTTACGTGACAAAGCGCATCGGCTCCGTCACATGCAGTATACAGTATCTGCAAAAACACCAAGCTGAGAAAAACAGCTTTTTGTGTTTTTCTTTCAGCACCTTTTTGTATATACTGCAATGTAAAATATGTCAATATCAAGGAAATTTAGCATGGGCCTTACAAAACTCTTATCAGATTATAGAGCAGATACTGCACTTCTGTACCCTGGAAGTCCAGATATCTTGCGAGAGCACAATTTGAATTGTGCCTGCAGATACTCTGGCAAAGATCCGTAAACTACCTCAAAAAATTGAGATAACCAATCAGAGCGGTGCTTCTGACATAGGGCGGGCCAAAGACGAGCTAAAATGATGACGACAGTGCTGGCTTGAATCGTTCCTTGTTATAATTGATGGTAGCGTTATCCAATTGTATGCAGTGAGACTTTCAAATGCATGCTTGGTAGGCCATTTACAACGATTGTGGCCAGACCCCTGGATTTCCAGGCTAGCACTTCTGATTTGTGCAAAATATTTTAAAAAATAATTAATTAAATAAATAAATGCAGATACTGAGCTTTGAGAAATCAGTATCTGCATACAATAGAATGCACATGCAGTTTATGAGGTGGCATTCAGAAACAAAAACATATTATTGTTTAAAGCATAAATATTTTTCCTAACTCAAACTCACCAGTACGCAATGGAGTACGTGATTGCACTTTCATTCCCATATCAACTATATCATCTGTATCATCTATAGGCATCTCTCCCTCTTTGGGTTTGTCGGCCACCTGGGAGTCCTCGCCTTCAGGTTTGGTGACCACCATGGAGGTTAGTGGTGTGACAAAGCTGTATTTAAGAGAGAGATCAAGGGCCTCTTTCCTCACTGCCTCCTTCTCCTCACCACTCAGCATCAACCTAAAACACACCCAGAAGGAGTTCAGACCCATACCAACAGCTGATGGAGACAGATAACATCACCAAATACAGGCTTCGTCCACTCACTCCTTCTCCAGAAGCTGTTTCACTGTGAGGCAGGCCCATAGTCTCTGCAGGAAGTTCTCATAGCCACTCATCTCTGCAGGCAGCTTGTCAGCTTCTCTGGGTTTGATATCACTGTATTTCACCTTGTTGTCTTTCTGCCAGTGAGACATTGTATTTTACTTCTCAGGAGGAATGAGACTATTTACAAGCACTAATGGGTAATCAGAATTCAAAGAATTAAGTCTTACCGATATTGCTATGACCTCGCATATTACCACCTCTGGCTCAAAGTCATCTATACTGTTGTCAAGGATCCTTCCAGCCACTACAATCTCAGATCCATTATAGTAATGGCTGAAGGTGGTTTGGGTCAGGTTTGCGGCCCCGGTGTAGTTCATCTCTATGTCTGTTAAGAGAGGGACGGCAACCTCCTCATAGAAGCCCTGTCAAAGAATCAGGATAGTGGCACACAAGATGTGTCAGGACCTCTGACTATAAAAACAATGGGCCTCCTCCACCAAGGTCTTCCAGAGATTTTTCTTAAATATGTTCTAAACAGATGTTTATTTATCTTTTTACATAATTTTTTAATCTGTCCTGCTCATGTTTATGTCCATAATGGGACACCTCGACAGGTGTTATTCCTTACATACACTAGATTATCAAAAGTATTTGCTCGCCTGCCTTTACTCACATTTGAACTTAAGTGCCACCACATTCCTAACCCATAGGGTTCAATATGATGTAGGTCCACCTTTTGCAGCTATTACAGCTTCAACTCTTCTTCTTCTGGGAAGGCTGTCTACAAGGTTGAGGAGTGTGTTTATAGGAATTTTCGACCATTCTTCCAAAAGTGCATTGGTGGGGTCACACACTGATGGAGAAGGTGGAGAAGGCCTGGCTCTCAGTTTCCACTCTAATTCATGCCAAAGGTGTTCTATCAGGTTCAGGTCAGGACTCTGTGCAGGCCAGTCAAGTTCATCCATACCAGTCTCTGTCATCCATGTCTTTATGGACCTTGCTTTGTGCACTAGTGCACAGTCAATTGAAAGAGGAAGGGGCCCACTCCAAACTGTTCCCACAACGTTGGAAGCATGGAATTGTCAAATGTTTTGGTATCCTGAAGCATTCAAAGTTCCTTTCACTGGAACTAAGGGGCCAAGCCCAAGTCCTGAAAATCAACCCCACACCATAATTCCTCCTCCACCAAATTTCACTGTCGGCACAATGCAGTCCAAACCCAGACTTGTCCATCAGATTGCCAGATGGAAAAGCGTGATTCATCACTCCAGAGAACGTGTCTCCGCTGCTCTAGAGTCCAGTGGCGGCGTGCTTTACACCACTGCATCCGACGCTTTGGGATGTATGCGCTTTTGGAGGAATGGTTGAAAATTCCTATAAACACACTCCTCAACCTTGTAGACAGCCTTCCCAGAAGAGTTGTAATAGCTGCAAAAGGTGGACCTACATCATATTGAACCCTACGGGTTAGGAATGGGATGGCACTTCATACGTGAGTGTTCATACGTGAGTCAACGCAGGCGAGCAAATACTTTGATAATCTAGTGTATTTAAAGGAATTCTTCTGAGTGAATCAAACCGAAGCTCTGTTGTCTGAGACTGCCGAGTGCTGTCGGCTAGTTCTCGAATTCGGTCTACGTTCTACCTACCGATGTAGTTCTGATACCTATCGACAGCACTCGGCAGCCAAAGACAACAGAGCTTCGGTTTGATTCACTCCAGAGAATTCCTTTAAGCCTACTCTAATATTAAAAAAGACACCCAGTGCTCAGTCTCAATCCAATTATCTCCTTGCAGTGTTAGTCTGCATTTGATCCAATTGAGCTCCTTGTCTTCGGTAGCATTTTTACTGCATCCTATCAGTGAACAGAGGAAGGAGTTGTGGACGCTGAGCTAGAATGCTATCAGTCAAAAGGTTGATTCAATCGTTTTAAACTTCAACACCTCTGGTTTTATTACAAGGCTATGTTGTATCAAATATTCTGCTTCTTTTCACTACAAACAGAATTTGGTGTCCTTGAGTAAGAGAGCTACAGTATGAATTGATTCACGCCAGATATCTCCTTTAATATGTTTTGTGGCTCTGCTCTACTCTTTTCTTACTGTAAAAAAGTCTGAAGAATCCAAAGTTTCAAGATAAAATATATCATGCTTAGCTATAGTGCATATGCTGCATTATAGGATTAGATCTCTTGTGTCTTCATTTAAAATGAAATCGTCCATTCCCTGCAGTAATGTAGGCAGTCTTCATCTGTGGTGAGACTCTTCTGTACCTTGAGCTGAAGAGCTGCGTCCGAGTCCTCATAGATCCTGCGAGCCACACCACTGTTCTCCTGGGCCATCTTCTGCAGGAACTCAAAGTTCACATCAAACCCAAAGCCCAGACAGTACAGAGGAAACTTCTTCCCAATGGCCTTTCTCACGTTAGACAGGATCTGACCAAGGTTTGTCACACCTTCAATGACAATTTAATACAACACACAACAGTATTCATCATCTATTGTCTTCTCAAGGTTTCTGTTTCCAGTAAGATATGAAGTGATTAAGTGATTAAGTGAAGATGGGGCTTGTGCTTGTGTGTATGTAATCAGTGTATGTGTGTGCCTGTGTGTGTGTGTGTGTGCTTGTATTTTTAGACCTGAGGTGGGATCTCCATCAGTAAGCAGAATGAGAATGGAAGTTGAGCCTTCTCTGTTATGTCGCTCGATCATCTTCACCCCTTCCAATACAGCGGCGTTTATGTCTGTACCTGAGGAGGATTGAACACACCGCGCTTTTAGCCACGCAAGGGGAGGCTATGCTCTGTATACAATCAGTGTTTTTTGAGGCCTGTTGATCGTACTCCCTCTGTCTCTTATTGCCTTGACAAATGCTTTGGCACTCTCTAGGTTCTGCTTGGTAGCCCTGAGGAGTTCCCTTTTCCATGGGCTTATGCGATCATCAAAACAGATCAGGCCAAAGTGATCGTCCTCAGAGAGGTCCTCCAAAATCTTCAGTAGAGCTGATCGAGTCTGAAATAATAAACAAATGTTTGTTCATCTAAGCCTGTGCCTGTCAGTCTTTGCACTGATGTTCTTTTTCTTTTACCTCACACACTCCACACACGCACACATACAGTACAATAACCTGCACACACGCACACACACGCACACACACACACACACACACACACACACACACACACACACACAGATATAACTCAGGCTAAATTGTATCTGTAATCAAATATACTGTTTATGCTGTAACACATGATACTTTAAGTTAAAAAAAAGCTTGTCTGTACTGTTGGTCAGTTTGAAAAGAGACAGTGGCAGCCATATTAAGTATAGGTGCATGCATGTTTCTACCTGTTTGATTTTCTTGCCATGCATGGAGCCACTTTGATCAATGATAAAGACCACATTCTTTGGAATTCGAGGGAGATCAACAGGGGCAAAATGATGAACAAAAAATCCACCATACTCCTACAAAACACATAAAGACGATGACAACACAGTATGTCACCTTTCTTGAAATGTTGCCTTGTTACAACTCATGTTCAAATGTTTATAAATGAAATTACAAAGCCTGTTCTATACTTTTTTTTAGAATATCAGAGATAAATGCAAATCTATCACAATCAAAAGGATATAGCAAATTTCCCGTATCAGCAAATGTCCCTCACCAGTATCTCTCCTTCAGAGCGAGGTCTCTCAACATCGTACATAATTTTGAGGTCCCCATTAAGTCCATTCTCTTGACAGCCATTACATGCCATTTGCTGTTCTTGTGTGGGATAGAAATGTACCCATGCCTAAAAGAGAAAAATAACATTCACATAATCATTGAGTGACCAGTTGCTCAAATATTTTCCTTCACCATGTTTTGTATCACTACAGAACACACTGGGTATAGATTTGAGCACACACTGGTAGCATGATGCCATTGAGCCAAATAAACTGCTAGTGGGATTTTCAAATACCGAAATGAAACAGGAGACAATTATGCTCAGAACGTGAGAGCATCCATCTTTGGATCTGTTAGTTACATCCATCTTTGGATCTGTTAGTTACAGTAGAAGTCAGTCTAGCAAATGCTGCCAATACAACATGTGTGTCAGGTACTGTATAAAGAAAACATGTTGCATTTTTTGAATGCATCAAATATGAAATAATTTTTACCTCTTTATCCGCGTGTGTTTTTGTTATAGCGCTGGCCAGATCTTCAGAAGCCAAAGAGCCTTCCACATGTAGAGATCTTACTCCAGGCTTTTCATACACAGTAACATCAATCTAGTGAAACAGGAGACAACTGAAGTTGAGCATCCCCACTGCACACTATACCATGCACAAAGTGAGGATGACAAATCTTTGATCTGTCTCACACACACACACACACACACACACACACCTTGAAGTCTTTAACAGGTTGGCCAGGCTGGGCGTTGATCAGCAGCTCATACTTGCCAAGGCGACGCTGGAGCAGTTCCTCATAGGTGAGTTCAAAGGTCACCTTCTTGTGTGCAGCAACAGTCACTGAAGTTTTAAAATCTTCTAAGGTTCTGCCTACAGCACTGAGGAGAGTGTCAGAGACTTGGAATATTAGGCAAGTGCTGTAACCTTGACGTACAATTAACCATCAAACAAATCATATTATGGGCAAATAAGTCATCTACAAAAAATGTGTTAAGGTAATATCACCACAAAACTACAGAAACAGACACTACAGAAAAGATTGAACTAGTATTTGGCTGTCATACCTGATCAGTCCGGCACTTTGGCCGCGGGACACCGCCTGACTATACTGCCGCTTCGCCTCCTCCTTTGCCTTAACCACACCATCATACATGTTGCCATCGATTATCCTTGATAACATCCAAAGAAGATGGGAAAAGGACAACATTTGTTTGTCACATCCATGAGCTATACCCAATTTGGCCAAGACAAAGAATTTGATACCCTAAATAATAACAAATACTGTACATGACAGGTTTGTGCTGCTATATTTGTCTGTATTTCATTTGGCAATGTCTAATGTGGCAAACCTACATTCTGAATTTGCTGATGAAGGCTGTTTTGGGTATTTTCACATGGAAGTCGATCTCGGTGGAATTGTCATGTCTGTTGGCTACACGACTGGTGATGACTGTGGTGGCATAGCGACTAGTTACTGTGGAGTTGATGTGGAAACTGTAGATATCCCAGTTGCTCTTCTGCAGAGTGTCAGAAAACACATGCAGATGAAACATCATTGTTGTGCAGTGGACAATAAGCTCATGTCTGTTTGGGCATGCATCCACGAAGCCTAAGTATACAGTATATTCTTTAACGAGATAGTTTACCTGTATGTTTGCATTTAAGAAACACTTTAAACATTCGGACACCACTTCAATTCTTGTTTAGAACAAGACAATGAACTAGCCTAATGGGTGCAAATGTTTTGAGCCATCATGACTAGCATGGCTCTGGGGCTTTTTTTGTTGTGGCGGCATGAGGGGAGGTTGACCATCATTGATCAAGGTCTGGCCACCTTGCTCACCCGAAAAAAATAAAAAGAAAGAAAGAAAGAAAAAAAGCTGGCCTCTTATTTCAAAAGCTCCTGGCTACAACTATATGGGGACCAAATTTCCTCAGCAGGCCTGTGTTCTATTCAACCAACCAGCTTTGGAGGGGAAATGCTTTCGAAAGTAACATACAGTAGCCTACATTATACAGCATTTAACCTAAACAGTGTCTAACTATGTAGCCTAGTTTTCCTTTAAAGTTAGTTAGCCTATACAACTTTTGGAACAATAGTTTACGTTTGGAACATGCGATTTAGAGGGCTCAGCAGAAAAAAAGGGGAAAAAAATCATTACTATCAAATGTTACCTTACATTACTGTAAACTTGTTACAGTAATAGGTTTTTAATCACACAATGGTTTAATATCCTTCAGAAATCTTGCCAGTGGCCTCCCACTGAGCATACATAATGTCCCATAATGCACCTTTTTATTGTATTGTTGTCCCCAGGAGCAAAGTTCCGCTGCTTTGTTTATTTTGTCACCTGACCTCTGTAATCTCCTGGCAACCTCTCTTCCAACAGAGGGAAAGGAGGCAATAGTAAACAGCACCTCCCACCAAACAGGCAAACCCATGTCCATTTCTCGGGTGAAATTCTCGATATGACATATATAGCTCAACAAAATAAGAGCAACGAGAGAAAATCAGGCATCAAATCAGCTCATCAAAACACATGAAACCAAAGTCGTTATTTTGAATTCTCTGTCTGTCACATTGTCCTCAGATAAAAAATAACTGACTGTAGGTTAACTAATGTAGTTGACATACATTTCTGATGTGAGCAATAGTAGGCTTGCAAGTCGCTATTTGAGTTGTTATTTGACCCTAAATTCACTGTAGGTTCAGTTCCTGATGCTGACCTCAGCACCGGTATGGACACCTTAAATAATGGACTTACTTTTTGGGTCTGCCCAGCGGGGATCTGCCAAACACTGGCAAAAATGAGAAGAAGTGCAGCTGCTCTCTCCATGGTGCTCCACAAGCCTGAAGAGCATCGGGTGTAGATATGTGACCCTTTTACTGTAGGTCTTTATATCTCCTCACAAGCTATTGACCTGTTTGTTTGGGACTGGGGGTGGAGGGGGTGGTGGTTACCGTAAATGAGCAGACTTCTGAATTCCAGTCCGTGGATTACCGAGACTAAGGGCTTCAAGAGGCTAAGCTGCCTGTGACACTAGCCTTCTCCTGTTATTAGGCTACCCCCCTCCAGAGACCACACAGAGCAGCCAATGGGGTGACGGGGGAAGCATACAGTACTTGTAGGCCTACAGTAGGGTGAGTTTTGAGGGGCCAGCAATGGCAGGGAGCCAACAGTATTGTTTAGAAGATTGAACTTTGTTTGAATATTTGTTGCAGAGTAGAGGGTTCCCCGGCGTCCTGGCAAAATTCCCCAACCGACTTATTTAATCTTGCCCTTTAGTTTAGTTACATTATTATCCCCCACTGTCATTGTTCTGGTGTGCATTATCCAGGTGGGTGCTACACATTGGTGGTGGTTAGTGAGGTCTCACTTCCACTGTAGAGTGCTTTGGATGTCTTGAAAAGGGCTATTACAGATAAATGTAAACAGGCACTGTAGTAGTAGGCAGAATTAAATTAAGAATTAAAAAGTTGCTCTATAGAATTTTTTTCTTGTATTTTAAGAGAAGACAGTCAGTGTGTCATGACTTGGCAAGGACATTAGTATAGCAGGAACATATTTATTATAACTATGTAATAGTAATAAAGTATTTATGATAACTATATAATAGTAATAAAGTATTATTTAATGTTAAAACTAAATGAATGTAACAGTCTGTAACAGTTTCCGAAAGATGAGTTTGAGACAAGCACATGAAGGTGGCAAAAAAGTGAAGTTGGGTTTTGACTACAAGCCAAAGTCCTAGACCTACAGTATTTGGATAGGAATCACTCCACGATAAGGAGTGCCAAGCCCTGTTGGCCAAATCAGTTCCACACTCCCACAATGCCCAAGCTTTTTGACATTTCGCATTTTGTGATTCTTTGACGGGTATTGTCTCGCCTGACATCCATAATTGCTTCAGCCTTGGAGCTGGATTCCTCTACCAAAAGCTCTATGGCTCTATGACCTTTGAAATACTAACTCAAAGATAACTAGATTGCAACAATGAAGAAATGCTGTTATCAGCCACTTAATGGAAGAAGAGTGGCAGGGCCAGAGTGGGCCTCCTCTCAGCCTGGGAGTTTTTTTTTTGAAGAATTGTATTTTTATTTTATTATCTAGTAGGCCTGCTAGCGAGGTGCTGTATTTAAGTCAGTGAAAGAGAGACTGTGGTCACGCTCCAGACAATGCAGTTAAAGAAAACTATTCTCTGCCCAGAGATGTGGATAAATAGCCTGGCTAACACCAGCCTAAATCTCAAGTGAGATTTAGTCTGGGGACCACCTATACATTTTCTCGTACGGTATT
>JASCQY010011491.1:0-10467 GCA_030264315.1 Sardinella tawilis
CATAGATTTCATTTTTGTACAACAACCTTTTACAGCAGTCCATGACTGATTTCCCTAAAAAAGGGGGTTTTGCCCCCAGGGTTGGGTCTTAAAGCAGTTCTGCAGTGTTGGAGGATGTCTAATGTCAACCACCTCTGCAAAACTGCACTGTGATGTGGTGTAGTTATAACTTAAGTTGTACAGGATACACCGAAATATTTTAAAACCATAAATTCTCATGTTCTTTCCATCACAATTAACACTCTTGTCTTTCACTGCATATCAGTCATATTCTTTTAACTGCTCAAAAAATATTTTAAGGTTCAACAAATCCTTGAGGATCTAAAGATTGAGATGCCCAACATATTTAATTGTTGGTTGTCAAGAAAAAGCCTGAAGATAAAAATAAAGATGTTTACTATACCTGCACAGTAAGCAAAATTACAGCCATTGGGTGAAACAAACTGGTAGACGAAAAAGTTTCCGGGGCAAGCTTTGACTTTAATCGGAGGGGCTTTGTCATAACAACAGTCACCCTTGGTCAGAGCCTTGCATATCTTCCGCATCACAATCCCATCCTGTATTTGAGGATGGGTGCCATTCATCCACAGTTTGCCTGCTGTGCCACATCCAGATGAATGCAGGCACTGCTCAGGCAGCTGTATGTTCTGTCCATAATACATCAACCTGTACCAGCCATGCCAGGAGACGAGACTATCACAATGGCGGAGGTCGGCAGTGTAGTTGGTAGCCCTCCAAGGTTCATCCAAAACAGTATAGTTGTTACAAGGATTGAAATCAGGAATGGTTGACACAGATGTCACTATCAAAATATAGACACACATAAAAGAACAGGAAGGTTAGCACTGGAAATGATTCTTCTGAAAATATGAAAGATGAGGTTGTGGGAGCTGAAACGTCATCAAAATCAACACTGTACTCTGTGTGCTCATTGGTGCTTTTTGCCCCCAACGGTGCAGCGCTGCCTGAAAGGCACCCTACTCCAAAATAGGTGGGTGAGGGTTAAGGTTAGGCTTAGGGTCAGGGAGGTGCCTTTCATGCAACGCTGCCGTTGAGGGCAAAAAACATCATCGAGCAGCCTGTGTTTCATTTATACGTCTTCTCTTTGTTTTACTTGGTGCAATGTGATACTTGTCATATAATTGCACCTGCAGAGAACATGTCATTATAGGCTTAAAACCTTCATTGTGCCAAACATAAATGTCAACTCACCCAGACTCAGGATATAGACCACAAACAGCAGCATGGCAGCCTCTACTCCTATCTGACTTGGAATCTCCTGCCTAAGCTTGAATTCTTTCAATCACTCTAATCACCACTCAGAATCACCTGTGCTTCTCAATTAGGCACTTAATAATCTAATTGTGACCGGATTGGTGGTTAGTGAAACTGGAAGTGAGTCAATTAACATCAACGATTTTCTGTAAAATATATTCATAATTACTGTTCACATGAATTCTTGCTTGCGAGACATGAATTTTCCTCAGAGATGTGAAAACTTAGTGGAACATGGTGGAAACTTGATGTGATGTGTGTTGTACTTTTGCAATGTTTAGATGAACTTCGGATTGTTGTGTTCTTTTTGGTCTTGTATGCTGTGTTGTGATTTACTTTCCACCTGGTTGTGTAAGATCATGGACACATTCAGTAACAGGTGTCCTCAATAAATGAACTATGATGGACTGAAGAACTCATGTGTCAATCAACCAATCAGAGCAGAAGTTAGCTAATTGGGGTGAATTGCAGCAGGATTGGGAGGGGATTGCAGGAGGAACTGGACCAGGGGGTGGCAGTGGGTGTACTATAATGGACCCTGTTGTTTGTTTAGAAAATAAAAAAAAGGAAAGCCCAAATCAACAAAGTATGATATTTAACAGAAAATGGAACCCCTCAGGGCAGTATTCTGTCCAGTAGACTACTACTTAAAGGAGCACACCACCTTTTTTGATATTTATGTATTTGTGTTATGCCCAAGTATTATTCAAGAAAATTCATATCATTTTCTTCTCAGTGTGTTCAGTACTTAGATTGACATTATTAGCAAAGCTTAGCACAATCACTGGAATACTTGGTACCATTAGCATCAAGCTAAAAGTGTCCACTTGACGGTATTAAATATCAGTTTTGCACTTTTAGGTCATTTTTAAAGTGCTTTGTAAATAAATTTGTTTGTTTGGTACCATAGACTTGCATTGGGATGTTAAATAAGCTTACACTGTCAAACTAGGCATTGCAGACACATAGAGAAAAATGCTACAGTATGTGTTTTTATGTTCAACTAGGGGTGACTACAGATAAGCAATTTCCCAAAATAAGGTGGTGTATCCCTTTAAAGTGACTATCCGGAGTGAATCAACATGTAGCCCAGTTGTTTCATGTTGTTATGTAAGTACTGTCGATGCATGGTAGACCAAATAGCGAAACGACAGCCAACACGAACTGATGAGGGCATGTCAAATTCGTTTTCATATGCCCCTATCTGTTAGTGTTAGCGGGCAGTTTGCTAATTCGGTCTACGTTGTACCTATTGCTGTCGTTGTTCACTCTGGCTAATCCCTTTAAATAGTCCAGTAGTTACAGTACTACTTACAAACAACACCATTCCTCTGTTTCAACAATTAATATGTTGTCTATGCACTATTCTCAATAACATATGTGGCTTGCATTTTGCAACTGCATTATGACACATAATGAGACATATGCATCTATTTTGTCAATATTTGTGTTTTAATCATTTCAGTATGGCATTGACATACATATTTTAGTCAAAGTTTCACTCCAAGTAATTTTCCTCAGTCAGTTGAGAGCACACAAACAAGAGTGGACTATTAAAATGAATGCATGGTAAAAATGAATGATGATTAGATCATAATTTAGATCAAAATGAATGATTAGAATCATAATCATTGAGTCAACAATCATTAAGTTCTCCTGGAAGTAAAAAGGTAATGTTTCAGATCAGAGGCCAAAAGGCAAATGTAGAGGGGGCGAAAGATGTTTTACAGCTTAGGGGAATGTCTTTTTGGTTGTGGAGCTCCAACATCCAGCACATCTAGACAGAGAAAGAGAGAAAGATTGAAAGGCCTCAGAGAGCTGACACTAAATGGTTGCGAGTGCATGCTCTTTAATTCCAACTGATTACCTGAACTGTTGGCTGGGAAATGGAGAGGTCCACTAGAAATGGTGATTTTGTTGTGGTTGTCTGCAGCCCTGCGTGCTCTCTGATGATGCAGGTTACTACAGATCTGGGAGGAAAGGTTGAAGAAAACAGAGAAATGGACAAAAAAGATACTGCTCACTAAAGGTGATGCTTACAGTATGTGGTGTTAAAAACAAGCTGAGTACACAAAGGATGGAGCCCCCAATGTTTGCATCTCAGTCTTTGCCCTTGACCTTGTCTTTGTTCTCTCCCTTATCTTTCAGTTGTTGCACACCAGGAAAACACCTCGACTTAAAAGGCGCAGGCATCAACTCTGTACAATAAAAAACTCTTCACATTGAGAGACTGATTATCATTGAAGTAACTGAGTAACATTGCACTGCTGTCCTGCACTCAGATTTGTACCAGCATATTTCATCAGTCATTAGACTCTATTATGACACATGAAGACTGGCACAGCCAACCGAGTACCTTAATGTTTATTTCACTGCGATACTAGTCTAGAATTGTTTAATAGAGTCAGTTTAGTCAATCAGTTACCAGAGAAGATGACTCAAAAGTGTGGAGGTAGTAGCAATTCTTCATTGTTGCATCATAGCAAACTTCATTGAAGTTTGATGCATTTACAGCAAAGGTAAGTATACTTCCCTTACTTCCTATGTGGATTATTAGTTTGGAATAGTTGGTGATGGAAGAGACATTTGGAATTCCTGATCGACAGGTTAGGCTAGAACAGTGGTTGTCAAACTAGGGCATCAGTACACCCCCCCGCCAATCAGCAAATGTCATGGAAAAAGATATCACTCAGACTGTTCCTAATAGAAGCCAAATGCTTCTACACTGTTCTATATGTGTTCACATTTTGTGTAGCATTGCATTTATATAATGCAAAAATATGAATTGTTATAGCAAGCGTCCCGTGATGCAGCGAGTATGCCACTCAGGAATGGGAACAGCACTACTGTATCATAACAAACATCTGAGAAATGAACGCATACTGGCTGCACTTCGGTGCCCCGACCACTCCGTTACATGGAAACGGGCAATTCCAATAACTCTGCAAAGACGCGACTTCACTGGAAAGTGAAACAGCTGAGTAAGTAACGTTATTTATTTTAAGTTTCAAATCGTGAAAACGGCTCCTATCCTTTAAGATACTGGATTGGAAGCATTTCTCAATGTGACACATGGCCAGAGCCTCTTCATTGAATGACCCTGGTTAAGTCTGGCTATGAGACGTGAAAATCAAGCACTGAAACTCACCGGAATGCAGTTTGTGACCTCCAGGTAACAGAAATGGAGGCTGCAGTGAACATACACCTGAGAGGAGGACCCATCGAAGGTGAACATCCTGAAGGAGAAACGGCTGCCTGTTGACACCCCATTTCTCACCACCTCCACCGTTTCATCTTCGGGGTTTGGACACCTGGCATGAGTGACAATGAAAGACAGAGGAGTTTGTCCTCTTTAAAAAAGTTTCTCAAATGTTTCAGGGCTGCTCAAATTGTTGGGCCCCCTGTCAGTGCCAGGCCCTTAGAATAATCCAAATGCTCCCACATCCTCCACCCCAAATAATGCCATTTTATTTGGACTAACGGTATAAGAATGAGACTATCAGCTTGAGAAATTGTTAACAAACTGATTAGTGATGAGGTCCCAGCGGGTGGAGGAGGTGGGATCATTGACGGGTGTGGCCCAACAGGAGTCCAGCACACTGGAGAACCGGAGGCTGTCCACTCCATCTACATCCACAGCTATGTAGATCTTCTCATCAGACTCCACTGACACATTGCCAGTGAACCGCTGTGTGAAGTCAGCATCCTGATACGGAGTCATCCGAACTCCGTATTCCCCACGTATGGCTGGTATTGCCAGATTTGTATCACTGCAGGCATTTAAGGTGCATTAGAGATCACTCACTGCTATTATAGATTTGGAATAAACAAATCACAAATCTACACATTTCAAGAGTGTTTATAGGAGCAAAAGGAGTGCTATTCATCCATTGGCTTTGGACAAAATTAAATAAAATTCAAATTCTTACTGTTACAAAGTTTTACCTTGTAAGGGTATGTATACCCACACCCATGGAAACATTGTGTGCACGAGGATATTGACAGGCAAATTGCAGATTAAATCGTCTCTGTCTGCTAATATGGCCTTCTGTGAAGTTGATGTTCGCCTGAACAGAATTCTCATAGATGATGTGAGTTTTATTGACCTGTAAAATGTAACCAGAGGCCATGTTTTTAGCACTGGACACAGTTATTTTTCGGCAGTGTTGGGCAAGCTACTCAGAAAATGTCGTAAACTATTGTAAGCTACCAGTTACTCCACATCAGATGAAGCCTATACCAAATCAATGTGAAGACCAAATATAGCAAGCTAAGTTACCAAAAAAATTGTAGAAGTAGTTTAAAACCAATCGCTAATCTTTGGTCGTGGCTTCAACCAATCGCTACTGTTTGGCCGTGACGTATGATACACACTGGAATGCCTCGTTTGAATTCTCTGTTCGCTGATTTGTCCGCCGAAGCAAACAAAAGCGATTTTTTAGTTTCCTGATATGGTGGAGGCCAAAACCAATAGGCGGCGCTAGCCTGGCTACTCTTATATGACTGTTTATAACTATTTCAATTTAGTGCAGTGTGCACATGTGAGTGACGGAAGACACACGATTGGTTTTGGTACATTGTGGACCTTTTTGTTTTTAATTGTGGCACCACTCATGCAACAAATGCATCACATCATGGCAAAGAACTGCCTTTTTTTCACTAGAATACTGCACTTGGTGTTACAATTATGAAACCTCTTCTCCATAAACTAATTTAAAAGAATTTTTGGGTGTCCACGTAAAATTTCAATATGACAGTGATTTTTCAAGATGGCCGTCTGAATATCTGACTTTGCTCAGTTGGTGCCGTTGGAGTGTGAGATTTATCAGCATGAAACTTGGTTCAATTAATTGTTGTCCTTTCCTCTAACAATGTACACAAATTTCGTGACTTCACACCCTACGGTTTGGGCTACAGGCAGAAAAATCTGTGAGAGTGCTTCCCATTAATTTCAATGGGGAAAAAATTAGGCGAAATAAGGGCACATTCCACTTGTGACAGTGGTAGAGTACCATCTACTGTATGCTGCCTTTGGTCACAAGACAAAGTCCGAGGTTCTGTTTACTGATGATTTATTTTTGCGAAGCACCAACACATAACAAACACCGTAGAACTAAACAAGACAAACAAACAAAAGACAATAAATCATACGTTCTCACACACAGAAATCTCAGACATTATAAAATCATAATTCCTGAAAGACAACTACATACGTACCTACCACTTTTCGCCTGCTTGTTGACTCAGAGGGTTTTACAACTTGATCGACTTGATACTCTTTACAAACGTGAACTCGCGTGGGCCCATTCACTCACCCAATCGCTTTCATTCACAAACTTTTCGAGTTACAAAAGGAAGTGACATAAGACAAACAGTCGTCAACCAACTGCATCATCAATTCATAATTGACTTCGTATGGATCTTAATAAATAGAATACAAAAATAGAGAATATGTTTGTGAAATGACATGTTTTATTGTACCAAATATTATTAAATAAATACACTACAAAATGTAATTAACTCAGCCTGCCACAGTAGAAAAACCAACCCTTGCAGATGCAAACATCATCAGTTACGAAAAATTTGACCAAATTGGTGGCAGGCAGCCATCTTGAAAAATGGTGGCCATATTGATATTTTACATGGACACACAGACTTTTCAAAAGAGTGGGTTATAGTGAGCATTTATGCCAATTTTCATGTTTGTATCACAAAATTTAGTATTTTCAGGTGCTGCACTATAATGAAGGAAGTTAGCCTCGCTAGCGCCAGGAATGAACGTGCAAGGCAGCATGGGTAATCCCAGACTAGAAGGAAGTCACAGTTTGTGATGATTTTTGTGTCAGTGCATCAGATTACTAACCACTCGATGAGTTTCACGTCTTTACAAACAAATGTTTAATGCGTTTTTAGGAGCGATTGCTCCAGTGGGGAGCGTACAGTGCACCTATACTCCATTCTAAAGGCTACAGCAAAAAAATCAAATTCTCATAATAGCAGCATGTGTTAAAATTCAAATCTTAACTTGTATTTCATCAGAAACTATCTGAAAACAAGGCTTTAAGTGTAAAATAGCGAACTTTTCCTTCAATAATCATATCATATCATAATCATAAGCGTTTTTACCCCTCACCTTCAGTAGAGTTCCACAGTCCCTTAAATTGAAATTGAATAGCACAGTGCCTGTGTGGCTAGTAACTGTGGGTCTACAGTTGGGATCGTTGAGATGTAACACTTCTGGAGGAAATCCAGCCTCAGAGAGGACGCAGCGGGTCAGATAAACCAGGGTAGATGATTTGCGGCACATGGCATGAAAACCTACAGTAACAGGTGGACAGACATAAACATACTGAATAATGCTAATAGACATATAACTCTGCTTTGGTCTTACCATATGTGTCCCGGATAGGAAAATAATTGGGGCGGCATAAGCAGCCGTGAATCCCATAGGCTTCTCCACATACTTCCACATCCGAGCATTGGAGCTCATCACAAGGGTTAGTTAAGGCTACACAGAGATGACAGGGAGATTGTGATTGAGTACAAGATACAAACATCTGGCTTATTGTGAATGCTGTGCGTTCCTCTCTCTCTCTCTCTCTCTCTCTCTCTCTCTCTCTCTCTCTCTCTCTCTCTCTCTGTCCCTCTCTCTCTCTCTCAAGTACATTTGTAGAATGACAGGCAAAAAAGTTTGGATTATGAAAATCTTACCTGTAGAGGAGTATTGGGGAGGTACAGGTGTGGCAGCTATGGAGTCCACATCTAGAAAATAATTATGTAGAAGTACTGTAGCCGATTTATGAACTTAAAATTGAAGGAAAAATTAGTTGATGATACCCAAAGATTGAAGATGTCAAAAAGACATACAGTACCATACCTACACAGTATGCAAACTAACAGGCACTAGGTGTAACAAACAAATCATAATTTCTGTTTACATCTTGAAAAGCAGAGGCTATATAAGGTTGCAGTCCCTGCAGAAAAATTCAGCTAAAACGATGGTGATAGCTGATGTCATTTTCAGCTGTGTTTATGTTTATTACATTTCTGTTTATAAGTTTTTACAAACACTTTTATCCACAGATAAAAATTGCCACTTAAAGGAGAATTTCAGTGTCAATCAATCTATAGCCCTGTTATTCAAGGTCACTGAATGCTGTTTATAGGAAAAAGAACAAGAAAATTTGATACAACATAGGCCTAATGATGAACTGGGCAACTAACACTAGTATGGGTCATGGTGTCTTACTTTCAGTTTCATTTCACTATGCCCCATTCAGTAACAATAGTTATTGGTTTATAACTCGGCTTATATTGCATAAATTTTTTTGTTCTTTTTGCTACAGACAGCATTCAGTGACTTCTAACAAGAGGGCTGTGGGTTGATTCAGGTTTTGCTGGTGATATACAGTACCAGATGTTTCCAGCCTCTATACTACTAGCACATTACCAGTATACAGCAAAACTCAGTTTGACAGGCTGGGCATACTGGTGCAACTTAAGCCATTGACCATTTTAAGTTTTTTGTACATGATTTTTAAGCCTTTGGTTTAAGATGGATTTTTCTGCAATGGGAAAAAATGGATGTTCATGCTCAGGTAAAAGATAACAATGACCTTACCTGCACAGTAAGCAAAATTACAGCCATTGGGTGCGACAAATTCATAGACATAATAGTTTCCTGGACAAGCTTTGACTCTAATTGAAGGGGCCATGTCATGACAACAGTTACTGTAGGTACCCTTGCACGTCTTCCTAGTAACTATCCCATCCTGTAGTTGGGGGTGGACACCATTCATCCACACTCCGCCAGATGTGCCACATCCAGAGCGTGTGCACTTCTCGGGCATCCGTATATTCCATCCATAATACATCATACGGTACCAGCCACGCCAAGAGACTCGACTGTCGCAATGATCGTGTTCCTCATGATTGGTGGTTGCTCTCCAGGGTTCATCCAAGACAGTATAGCTTTGACAGGGATCGTAACTGACAGTTGTCACTATGAAAGTAGAGATTTCATTAAAAATGTTGACAATGTCACAGTACTCTTTAGCCTAAATACAGTTTTCATCATGTAGTCACTTGTATATTTTTACAAACACAGGGAATGATGGGCAAAAATATTAATTTAAATATTAATAAAGAAGTTTGAGCTTTGTAATTATCAGGTCATGATTCTGCCAAACAGCATCGGAACAAATAAAAAGACTAATACATCACTAAAATGTAAGTTGCTAACAAGTAATAAAAAGACTTCCTCTGGGCTTATGCAACAGCTATTTCCCATGATCACATGTTGGTGTTTAGTATCTAGGAATTATTGTTCACATCCTTGTTATATGATCAAATGCATTATGACAATTTTAGTGAAAAAATGCAATGGCTGTGCCTGTCAAAGTATGACAGGATCTGGAAATGTCACTTGGCTGCATGTTTGCCTGATTCTATCCAATAGTTTATGGAGACAAAGCTATGCAAGACCTTTGGAGAATGTTTGAAAAACAGTCTTACTTGATTGGGCCACCACCATAAGAGGCAGCACGCACAATAGGCCTATGCTGTGAAGAAGACCCCCCATTCTCACTGTTCTGTAAAAAAGTTCAATTGTGAGTTGATGTTAATTTTTAGGGTTACATCACAGTTGACCAGGAGAGCAAGTCAGACAATAGTAGAAAAATCAGGAACAGTTTTATTTACTCACTGCAAAAAATGAAAATCTTTCCTAGTATAATTTCCCAGAATCAGGCGTTCATTAGGCTATTAATTGCGTTAAGCATTGATAGCTGTTATTGTCATCTGTGCCTGGATCGTGCGATTGTGGCTGCAAGTAGCCAGTGAGCGCGACTCGGCCAACCTTTGCGACATTAGAAATAATAATCTGATCAAAAAATCATCTGATCATTGTGTTCAAGTCTGTAGGCTTATGTGAGTGACAATGCAAGTAGGCATACGAAAAAAAACGTGCAATTTTTTCTTTCTTCCTTTTTTGTCAAAACTAATTGCGAAATTAATTGCGTTGATAGCTGTATCGCATTCGCCGTGAGTGCAATTCGGTCTATCTTTGCAATAGGCTATTAGAAATAATCTGATAAGCCAAGCTAAAAGTGTAAAATTTGCCATGGATAACTGTGACCGTCTGCTGAAGGGGTAAGACGACTGTGTCCATGTCTGTAGGCTATGTGAGTGGGA
>JASCQY010011559.1:0-7500 GCA_030264315.1 Sardinella tawilis
GTGTGTGTGTGTGTGTGTGGGTGTGGGTGGGTGGGTGGGTGGGTGTGTGTGTGTGTGTGTGTGTGTGTGTGTGTGTGTGTGTGTGTGTGTGTGTGTGTGTGTTCTTGCGCTGATGTGCTCTGCTGCCCCCCTCAGGGCCGTAAGCTGTTGGTGATCGGCACAACCAGCCGCAAGGATGTGCTGCAGGAGATGGAGATGCTGGATGCCTTCAGCACGTCCATCCACGTGCACAACATCTCCACCGGAGAGCAGCTGGTGGAGGCACTGGAGGTCTGGCCAACACGCTACTTCCCTCTTCCTCTTCCTCTTTTGCCTCTCTTCCTCTCTCTCTCCTCCTCTAGTATTTCTGCAAACACTGTGGTCTCAACAAGCGACTTAGAAAAAAAAATACATCATTGGAAATTCATTCTTCCTCTTCCTCTTCCCTTTTCACTCTCTCCTTCCCTTCCTCTCCCTCTTGCCTCTTCCCTTTCTCCATCTTCCCCTCTTTCTTGTATTTTGCAGACACTCTTGTCCCAACTACAAAAAAATAAATACAACATTGCTAATTAAAATAAATCCCATAACACTAATTAAGCATACCGCCAGTAGTAAAAACAATGGTAATAGCAACCATAAAATCTCAATAATTAATATTAAAAATTAAATTCAAGTCAAGTCAAGTCAGTTTTATTTGTCAATTCTTCACATGTACTAGACATACAGAGGAATCGAAATTGCGTTTCTCACTATCCCATGCAGACAAATATCAGGACAGGACAAGACAACAATAAAGTGCACAGGGACAACAGAACATACTATTTAAGACAAATAATAAATAAAGTGCAAAAGGCTTATTCTTTTTACTAGTACTAAACTATCTAATACTAAAAATAGTGTACTATGAGGTAGATGTTGGTAGCGCAAGAGTCAGTAATAATATAGTAGTAAAAAAAATAATTAATATTATGGCTTAAGATGTGTGCAGTTTGCATAGTGCAATGTCATTCAACAGAGAAAAAGGTCTTAAAGGAGAAATCCTGTGTGAATGCTTCCATAGACTTGTTGGTCCTGTTTACTGAGTGTTGTTGATAGAAAAAAGAATGAGAAAATCTGATACAACATACACCAAATAGTGAACCAGCAGATAACACTAACTGAATGGGGCACAGAAAGTTTTTTTTTTCTATGCCCCATTCAGTTAATATTAGCTGGCGGTTTATTATTTGGTCTATGACCTATCAAATTTTCGGAGTCTTTTTCCTTCAGGCAGCACCTGGTGGCTTCAAACATCAGGGCTGTGGTTTGAATCAGACGAAATGTCTCCTTAATATGCTGTATCTGTGCCCCAGTCTGTCCCTTGTGGCCTCTCTCTCTGTGTTCTGTGATGAGTAATGGATCTCCTGTTGTTCTGAATGGCCTCCTCAGCTCCTGGGCAGTTTCTCGGAGCCGGAGCGGGCCGGCATCGCCAAAGAGGTGAAGGGCAAGAGGGTGTGGATCGGCATCAAGAAGCTGCTCATGCTCATTGAGATGTCCCTGCAGGTGAGCCACACCTGGCCAAAGCCAAAGCACCCCCAACCAGACTCAACCCAAAAGTAACAGTCGTGTCCATAGACCACACTGAATGTGCAAACATGACCTCTGTAAAGTTAGTAGTAATATTTTGTTACTAATAATATATTTTATTGCTAATAACATTGTTATTATTAACTATTACTCCATAATATGTCGTACCATAATGTCTTTGAAGTGTCATGTCTGTGAATGCATAATGTTAATTCATGAAGCGTTTACAGGTTTGGAATCGTGATAGATTGTGTTGTAGTCTACTTGGCAATGGCATTTGGTTTACTGCTCTCTCTCTGTCTTTCTCTCTCTCCGTCTCTCTCTCTCTCCTTCTCTCCCTCTCTCTCTCTAGATGGACAAGGAGTACAGAGTCAGCAAGTTCCTGTCGCTGCTAAGAGATGAGGGGGCGTGAGTGTCATTATTTAGCCTGCTTGTTTCTTAGTTAACCATGACTCATCACATTCTCATCAATTTGTTACCTCTTAGGCCTGCCAACTTTCTAGCACTGCTGTGACTCAGCAGAATGTTATGCCAGTCCATTTCACAGACTGCACTTTGTTGCCTGGAGCTGTATCTGTGTGTTCATCATGTTCACGTCAGGTGCTATGATGATCGGTTTGAAGCTGGCAATTTTCTACTCGATTATTTTGTGACGGTTACAAACATCCCCACCCCGGTCGATTTGACCATCTGTTCTATCCCACTAGGATGGGCGATGGCAGTCAGATCCGAGTATAAGTCCCTTTGTGTGACTGCACTGTTCAGCCAAATCTGTGCGGTATGGTAAGAGGGTTGCTGATCTGTCCTTGCATCAGTGTCAGAGCTAGTTCTTCATAGCTAGTTCCCCCATCCTTGTCCCTGTCTGATAGAGACGGTTAGCTGCTAATAGTGAATTAGCTGCTTTGATGTTCCTCCTGACGTCATAATAATGGAGTAGCGGTGGATAATAGTTTCTATGGGTACAGTGTGTCATTCACCACCATTGGTTCATTAGAATGACATATTCTATGTTCATGTCTGTAGTATTGTATTGTCTCTGATTGTCTGTCTTCCTGCCTTAGCTCTGCTGTACCTTAGTTTGTGTGATATGGTTTTGTAATGGTGTGTAACACACACACACACACACACATACACACACACACACACTGTATACATATTTCTTCACAAACACATAGACTGGGGCATGTGACATGAGGCATGTGACAAATGAAATCTGGTAAGAATGACTAAAGAATTTCCCACAAAATGATTCCTTGCCACATAAAGCAAATCCACATAACAGAAAAGAAAAACAGAAGAGAGGAGCCTGTGATGCACGCTGCCTTACACATCCCTCCACCAGAGGGAGCTCCACACTGCTCATTCACTGCACTCCAGTGTGTTGAGTATACAGTATGATACTGCCAAAGGCCTGCCGGGTTTTGACTGGGGGTGGTCATGGGCTCATGTTCCCAGGTGGCGCTCCCCCAAAGGCTCTTTGCTCTGCTGTGCGAGGGCCTGTGTTTAGAGGGCAGGATGTCTGGTGCTCACCAGACCCACGGGCTCCGAGAGTAGACTAGGTGAGGGGGCTATGGGTTTAAGGGCCCTTCACACCAGGAACTAGAACTAGAACTAGAGTATAAGACCACTGCAACTAGAAAGTCATCATTAGTGTTCACTAACAATTCACCTCTGGCTAAGCCCCTCCCCCACATTCCAGACTCCGTTACGAGAGTTGCATTGAAATGTAATTGGAGCATGTAGTTTGTAGACAGCTAGATTTTGTTAGCATGTTGCATACAGCTAGATCTGTAAGCATGTTGTGGGACACAGTCTTGAAACAAACAGTTTTAAGAAAATAAATGAATAGCCTTGTTCAAAAGTATAAAAAAATGTGTCTCTACAACTTTGTCAATATAAGGTAAATAAATTACTGGAACTGCTGTGGACGAACATAATGCTGGTCTTATCATGTTGGTGTTAGCCACTGGTAGATAAGTTCATATTAGCAGTGCTATCGAGAAAGGAGAGCAACTCCCTTACTCTATTGATCTCTGACACCTCCAAGTCATGTGCTTCAAGAATAAACTTGGTTTATCTGCATTGGATGGGCGGGGCTGAGCCAAAGGTGAATTAAGCTCCCTCTGGATCTTGATTAATTTCATGTCTGCATGAGGGTGACCAGACCTGTCTGCAATGAAAATTGGGGACATTTCCCAGATTTTTTCCTTGGGAACTGGGGACATTATTTCTACAGTCATTATCATTAAAATAAGTAATATTTTAGCTTTAAGAATCAGGGACAACATTTTCTTGTATTTTTCCGACAGACCACCAAAATTATAGTCGTCTGGACTGCGTTTCCCAAAACATTCTTAGTGCTAAGTAGTTCTTAACATTTACTCCCTTAAGAACTACTTTACACTAAGAACATTTTGGGAAATGCAGCCCTGGTCACCCTAGTCTAAATTCCATGGATTTCAATTGGTTGTCATATTTTTATCATTCTCTTTATGAAAGTGATCCCCAATGAAATCCTGTTGTTACTGTTGTAGTATGTGGTATAGAAGTTATATTAATTAATATTAAAATATAATACTTACAATTGTTTTTTCCTGTTGTTGTTACATTTGTCGATGGTGTGAACGGCCTTAACAGAAGTACACGTGAAGGCAACCATATATACACACACTAAAACATATGCAGGCAGGCATGCACGTGCAGAAAGCAATATTCATGTATCCAGATATGGTAATTATGTCTACATTCACATCCAGAGATGTAAACCCATAAATACAAACAACTCATTGCAAGAATGTACATAATGTATATACTCATTCACTGAGACACACACACACACACATACACACACACACTACATCATATATGCAGACAAACATACACACACACACACACACACACACAGTGGTGTCTCTGACCTCTCTTCTCCCCCCCCTGTAGAGGCCAGTTCTAGACGTGAGGAGAGAGAAGAGGATGAGGCGAGTGGAGGAGAGTCCCCCAACCCCCCCAGCCGAAGTGGCGCCCCGCCGTGCATGTTTATGATGGCATACCGAGATTGTTTCTGCTATAATCTAGTACCACCCACACACACACACACACACACACACACACACACGGGAACAAGAGGCTCCAGAGGCAAACCCCTTCAGTCAGGAGAGCAGTACTATTCCATGTTGTCGGTATTAGTGCAATATCAATCTCCGAGTGTCGTCTTGTGCTGCTTGTGTGTGCCGTGTGTGTTTACTATTGCTAGTGTATGTTTCTATCTATAGACCACCACAAATGATACAGCACATCTCTCTGAATCTTGAGCCTCCAGCAGGAGGCGCTACAACAGTATGACCAAGTCTATCATGTATGTACTATATGTTCATACAGACATTATGCAGATATGAGATATTATAGGAGAAATCTTTCAAACTGCTGTAAAGAGGAAGAACAGTATGACGTGAGAAGGCCTGTAGTTTGCGTGAAGTGGAAATGTAATTTTACTGTCTGTGATGTTTGAAAATGCATATGATTCACCTACTCTATATTTATTTGTTTATTTGTTTATTTTTGTACATAGGGAACATTGCTATGATCTCATTCCATCAAATGACATTTGTTAATGTATAGCTTCAGTATACATATCAGACCTATAAGTTTTGCTCCTGTGTAGATTCTGATTGTAGATGGCAGTTGGGTGAAGTATTTATGTACAGTTTACCTTCTGTATATTGTTTATGTCAGAAGTCAGTGTTTGAAAAATACCACCCCTATAAATATATGAGTGAGATTTAATCTGAGAACAACCTTTAGTGTATCGTATAGGCTGAATTAGTTCTACGCCGGATTTCAATCTTGTGCTCATGTAGTGTGGATGAATGTTCACTTTGGTTTGTGTGAATCTGTGTGCATGTGTGTGTATGTATGTATGTATGTTTGTTCGTGTGTGTGTGTGTGTGTGTGTGTGAGAGTGTGTGTGTGTGTGCGTATTCACTTATGACTAAGTGTTGAAGATTCAGTCAATGACTGTGTTTAGCTCTTATAGGTGTATGTTTGTGTGTGCGTATGCGTGAATGTGTATGTGTACACTGTGAGTAATTTTGTCCATGTTTTTGCCTGACCTCATGTTTTTAATTAATGATCTTTTTATTTCCTATTTTGTTGGTGACAAGACTGTATTGTCCAGAGCTCTTTATTCTAACCATTAAAGGTGTATGGCAAGGATGCAGAAGTATTATTGCAATAAAAGCACAGGCACACATGAGGGGGAAGAATGTTATTTTTGCACTCAACTTTTGCACTTCAAAAATTCCTCACACTAGACCTAAAATTCCTCACTATTAGACCTATCCCGTCAAGAGTAACTGTAAATCTTCCAGCAAGCCTTCATTTGCTAAGGTACAGATGCCATGTGCATTCTCATCTCAACCAGGAGAGGGCATCATATGACACACTGACCCAACAGCAACAACAAAAATCCCAGATGTTGCTTGAGGAGCACATACAGCATGAAAGGAGTCTAGCTGACAATATCTGCTTAGCATATTAGCTTCACATAGTCATTTTTTGTTCACACAGTGGGTAATATTCATTCAAAATAGGCCTAAATGCCAACTCTTACAGAGGGATTGAAATCCATCACAACATCTTTAAATTTACTGTCAATCGCTAGAGGGTGCTGTACAATCACAAATGACCACCTTCATGTTTGTGGGTTTACTGTAACAGAGTGCTCTCAAGGTATGCATTATGGCTACAGGCATAAAAAACACATATATAGTATTGCCTATACTGCATTACATATATTGAAACAGCTATCATCCATCTCTTACTTGTTTACAATGGCCATCATACAAATCCAAATTAACCTTGTATGCACTACCATGTGCACAAGGTAGGCTATTCAATTTGTTTGTGAACAATTCTCCAAATAGCATTAGATGCTCCATTGCATGGACAAATAAATTTAAAAGCCTGAGGATTGCTAAAGGAATCATTTTTCAAAAGGACCCAATGTGAGATTTGGACACTTTAATGTTGCAGTACAGTGGAGTGGTTGTTGAGTGGAAATCTGGCCAACAGTAAATAGGTCAACAGTGTATTGGCTACAGGCTGGCATCCTGCTGTGATACCCCATGGAACTAGTTGTCATACTGCAGTATGCCTACATCCTCACAGGTGTCAGGTCAGTATTCTTCACTTGCCTTAATCCAGAGTATACCAGAAGAGCCAAGCTGGGGTATGCTTGTTAAAGTCCAAGCAATCTGTGACAAAAAAAAAACACCCAACCTAGAAGTAATTGCAAAAGAAATTCTTTTTGTTGTATTACGTTCCTGAAATCCTCCCATAACACATACTGAAAGCCTAGAAAAATCTAAGTTGTGGAACATTGTCAAAATTGGCATCAATTGCGCATCGGTCTAAGGTCAAAAACTGTACCTGAAACAGTTTCATTGAACTCTTATACGAGAGATTACATTTGAAAATGAGGTTCACCTTTATTAGAAAAGGATGAAATTTGATATACTTGTACAGTTTGTTGCTGGCAACATTTTTAGATGTTTTAGAATGTCTTATGGTTACCGTGGCAACCGTTCAACTTTGAACAAGACCTAAAGCAGGCTGAATAGGGCAAATATTTTACAAATCCTATAACCAAACAAAAATACTTATATCACTTATATTGGCAAAGACAGTGATCTAATTGTTTTGAACTTTAAGCAATTTCAGGTAGGCCTACGTCAGGTCTTATCCACATGCTAATCAGTGAAAGCAAATTTTACAGAATTATGAATCGAATTGTGAAGTGCCAGTGGAGTATATAGCCAACTAGTGTTGCACAGCGGAATATAATTGGGAAGTGCCAGTGGACAGTACATCGCACATGTGGATGCTTCATCGTTAGCCACACACCTCAATGTGTTGCTTACCTCCCACCCCCTAACCCGCACAGAGTAGAGTATGAAA
>JASCQY010011604.1:0-10460 GCA_030264315.1 Sardinella tawilis
CCGCTAGGCTCACAGTGGAAGTGACAGGAGGGCTGTGGTCCCTGCGAAAGGGAGGGACCTTTTACAAACACACCCTCAGAATCACAGGGAAACAGCAGCTATAGGGGTTTGCTGCTTTGTTTCCTTTTCTTCTGTGTGTGTGTGTGTGTGTGCACATGTGTGTATTTTTTCTTCATTGCTGACATTCTTCCCTTTCTGTCGTTTGTGTGTATGTGTGTGTTCACCCTGTATATTCATGTTATATATACAGTAATATGACACACATGCTTCATTCACTCTTGTGTGTGTGTGTGTGTGTGTGTGTGTGTGTGTTTATATGTGTGTGATTGTTCACATTCATGTATTCTTCAGTATTACAGATTTGCTTCCCACTCTGCCCTCATTGTGTGTGTGTGTGTGTGTGATTGTTCCCTACATCCATGTTTTCTTCAGTATGACAGATACTGTGTGTGTGTGTGTGTGTGTGTGTGTGTGTGTGTGTGTGTGTTTGCACTCTACATTCATGTTTTTTGCAGTATAGTACTCTGCCTCTGCCATCCTAAAGTGACGCTCATTGATTCCCAGCTGTGTGATGTGTGTTCAGAACTATTCCTCACCCCAGTTTCACACCAGACAACCCCCTACACACACACACACACACTCATATACTGTATATATATATACATACGGTACACACATACACACTCAGAGTAAACCACACATGATGAATGCCTCTGTTGCACACACTTACGCACACACACAGATATACACACACACATACAGTACACACAAACATCAAACTAACAGCATACATCACAATAACACAGATTTCGAGTGGGTAGAATGTTAGCAGGCTGCTGTGACTTTCAGGATGTGAGGAGTGTGTGCCCGGTGTATGTGTGTGAGTGTGTGTGTGTGTGTGTGTCCTCCCCAGAGTTCAGGATGGCCATTTTGCTGGCGCCCATGTTGAGTTCAGGGGCCTGTGCACAGACCCGTCCTTATTACCAGGCTGCCACATTAGTTTGCAGGAAACAATTGTGTTGGAGCACTAATAGAGAGAGAGAGAGAGAGAAAGGGAGAGAAAAGGAGAGGGGGAGATAGACAAGAGGGAGAGGGGGAGAGAGAGGGAGCGGCCGGCGCTATGGTGTGAGATATGTCCACTGGTAGGCAGAAGGCCAAAGACAGAGTGCTATTTATCCAGGGACAATATCCTGCACCAGCCCTGTGCACTGAGACATCATACATTATTATACATTATTAGATGTTTACCTAAAACACCACTGTGATGAAGCTGCAGCCCTGTTCTCTTTGCAGTAAAATATCGCCTCTCTGCAGAGCCAAAGTCAAAAGTCTTTGGTATTAACTTGTGTAGGTGTGTGTGTGTGTGTGTGTTTCACCGCACTGCGTGCTGCTTTGTCCTAAGCTCTCGGCTGTCTCTGTCTCACACATGCGCACACACACACACACACACACACACACACACACACACATTCTCTCTCTCACTCTCCTGGCCGTCTCTGTGTGCGGATCAGAGGGGACTCAGAGCGTTGGTCTGTAATCTAGAAGGTCACATCAAAGAGGAGCGAATTGAAAGGTCAGATCTGGGAGGCCCAAATTGAATTAGTATCCATGTGCAGAGCGTTGAACAACGGCAGGACCCAGGAATAATGGATTGTGAAGTATGTGTGTGTGTGTGTGTGTGTGTGTGTGAAGTGCCACTGTAAATATTTCATTAAGTTCAGCGCACCTTTTCATAATGATGAGAGGAGAACATCAATCCACAAAGCCCTTCCTGACGCAGCGGTAGACCTGCCAGCGCTCTCCTGCCGCACACACGCACAAACTCACAAAGGGGCACACACACACACACAACTGGCACACATACACACACACACACACATACACACACAGAGAGATGCCTTCTCTACCTCTTCCTCTTCAATGAATCAATCTTTAATACACACTCAATCAATGAATCAATCAGTCTGGAGTGGATGTAGCTGCGATTAAATCTTTCATTTGCTTTGTTTCCCCCTGGGCTGGCAGCTGGGTGAGAAGCTCAGGATGGAGGCCTCTGCACTCCACTGCACCCGGGATTCCTAAGCAGAGCTGATGCGGGGGCTGTGTGTGTGTGTGTGAGGGGGGGGGGGGTTGGGGGTTTAGAGGGAGGGAGAAGAAGGGAGAGAGAGAGAAGAAGAAGAGAGAGAGAGGGAGCCTGCAACGCCAGATGGACAGAGAACGGCAAAGCGAGCTGAGAGTTTCAGCCATAATGCTCACACATCTTCACTTAGTCAGCAACGTGCATATTACACACACACACACACACGCACACACTTCTAAATATGCACGGATGCATATCCACACAGATTCAAATACACACACACATGGGCAGAAAGAAACAAATGAAAGCAGACTCATTAAAACACACACATGACTTTGGGACATTTAGCCAGTGAAGGGAAAACTGAAATACAAAAGACTGAGTAGGAGCTTAGTGGACAGAGCACTGTAAGAAGTGTGTGTGTGTGGAGAGAATCTGAGCTGACTTCTCTCTCTTCACACACAAATACACACACACACACACACCTCAAACATGGAGTTCCTGTAGACACCCACGTGGTGGTTCAGGCACTGCCACTGTTCCACAGGGACTGTCCATCATCCCACAGCCAAGCCCCGCCCACATCACCATAGTCTGGAGGAAGACTAAAAAGTCCCAGAACACTGTAATTATGGGATTCAACATCGGACAGCGTTGGACTTGGGTTGTGCCTCTGGAGTTGATTCAACTGGACAGTGCAGGACTGTGCCACACGATGGTGTGTGTAGGCTACTATTTTGGGCTAGAAATGGGTTTGCTCAAGGCACAAGAGTGGTAGCAAAACACAAAAGACATCCCACGCAAGGCCACGCCACCGTGCCCCTTGTGTTTACACAACAACAAACACACATACAGGACATCTGTCAGCCCTCACACTTGTGCAAATATTCCCAAGCATCCCACAATGGGAATGTTCCACCAGAGCCATTAGCAGGGAAGCGCTAAGGTATAACAGTGCCTCCAGTGCGAGGCTTTGTGATGTCTAGCCTGGCCATAAAATATGGCTGGAGCAAGGGAAAGATGCGACTGATTTAGCGCCCAATCGGGTCTTGACGTGAGAATGGCATTATGGGAAATAACAGATGCATCCAGACATGACGCGACATGACAGGTATTAGATCATGGTAATGACACTGTCACATGAGGCGCGACAAATTAAGTGTGTCTCTCATCGCTCTGGCGTAATTACCACGTTGCTTGGTGCTTCTGACACCGCCGCGGCTTTCGGAAAACTGATGGGGGAACAGCTTCGTTTCAGATGCAGTCGCCCCCGTGGGCTCTTCTCTCCTTGCTGCTCTTCAAACGGGTGTGAGCTCTTTGTTGTTGCCTTCTTCCTCATCTCCAGTGCCGGCTTGACTGTGTGCCATGCTCAAACAGCACAGCCCTCAGAGAGATCCCTGGCACGGCTTTGTCTCACAAACATGGCAACTGTGCTACCAAATGAAAAAAAAAAAACAACAAAACAAAACACTGTGTGCACGTTCCCCTGCCGAAGCGCCTGTTCTTTCAGTCACAAAGCAAACGCCGTTCTCATCAGCCCTCCATCGGAGAGGAGAGCTATCGAGTGCTGCAATAACTCAGATAATGCACACAATTGCACACAATGTTTAGATCCAATTGAATTTGCGGCATGTTGTTGTAAATGGCAATTAAACCCTTTCGGCTTTTCTTTCAGCAGGAGGAGCGGGAGCGGCGGACCGGACCGGGCCGGTCTTGGCTGGGCGGCTGTCGGCTCCATCTTGTCCGAAAGGCACCATTGTCTCCGGCTCCTGCCTTATCTTGTCTGTATTTGAATGTGTTTCAGGCAAACTGAATAATGGCCCCAGAATGAAAAGCTATTAATCAGCATGTCTGTAGGACTGCTGCAATTAAGCTGCACTTCTGTTAATAAATACAGCAGCACAAAGGCCTACAGGAGACACATTGAGTGAACGACAGACACAGAGAGAGAGAGAGAAAGAGAGGGAATAATGAGCTGATGATAAATTCAGATTTGCTTCTGTGACCTCACACGTGTTGCACAGGCTTCTGACTAGGATGATAATACAAGGACGCCATTAGCCTCATCACTGGATCCATCAATGGGTCAATCAATCAATCAATCAATCAAACAATTGGTCAATGAGTCGATCATCGATTTTTATATACCCGATGAACCAGTATTCCAGTTCCAGATGAACCACTTTCATTGAGTCAGAAGGGCAATCTGTTTGTTTATATGCAGTCTGTTCTGTCTTTGGGCATGTTCCAGTTCATGCAAGTCTATGGCAGGCCATCAAACTGTCATGCAGCATAATAAACGCATGACGCCTAACAAACCTGTACAGTACTGTGTTTTGATGAACTGTGTTTGTTGCTGGTTCTTGCTAGTGTGTGTTGGAAGTTGAAAGAGGGCTGGTACTGTGATGGTAAAAGTTGTATGTTTGCACAAGCCAATATAGTGATGTTTTGTGTAAACCGTTTTGCTTATTCATGTACCATGACTGAAACATAAAGTCCTGACAAGGCCTCTGAAAATACCCCCCCCCCCCCCACACACACACACACACACACACTCCCCGCCAGCCGATTTTCTTTTATCTGACAATTTGTCCTAATCACAGACAGGCAGCAGTCATCCAGGAGATCCGGGCTTACCTGTTGCCTAGCGATCTGTCTACATTACTGTAAGGACAAGAATCAGGCATCATACGCCTGCCTTTGGATAGCAAATCTATTTACAAACACAGATTCACCTGCCTGTGCAGCCAACATGACAGCCTTCTGTCAGGAGGAGCTAATGCTGTAAAGACACTTCTGCAGCTGACAGACATTAAATTATGCATTCAACACAGTGTCATTGTTTTGATTAAATCTCACTCCTCAGAAAGATGAGTGGCAAATTGAACTATTGGTGTTTTGCTTTTGGCGCCAAGATGGATGACAAGATATATTTAATAGATTGACTTGGCTAGTTTTATTTATTTATTTGATCGCACACAGTTTAAGTATCCAGATAAGCATTTTCAGTACTTCCAAATTCATTCATTCATAATGTATTAACATTACCATTTTGCACTTTGATATAAAAATTAAACATATCGATCATCTGTGGGACGGACAGAGCTTGAAAAACTATATCCTATCATTTGAGAGACCAGCATTCCCCATTGGACAATTGCATGACAATCAAATGGTCGTACTCAACCATTGGAGGAAAGGAGCAGGAACGTGGGTAGGACCATTTTCAAAATCTGACTGTGTTTGAGAATTCCATACCCCACCTTTAAGACTTACATATATCTACATTTCAAAATGTGTTAACAAGCCTTAAAGTTGCTCGTCTTGTCACTTTTTCTCTAGAATAGTAAGGCCCAATGGTATAAGGAGTGGCCCAAGGCTCCATTCTCGGCACCCTGCCGTTTAATCTGCTGAAAAAGAAGCCAACTCGATTAGCGGCTCTTTGCTCAGATGGTCCTGATGGGAACTCTACACCTGCAAGATAACGGTCTTGAAGTGTCAGTCTCACACACTTAAACGAGGAGTTTGGTGGTTAACTGGTTCGATGCAGGGTGAATAAGACTCTCGGCTGCCCCTACATCCCATCCTTATCCGTGCAGTTATAGCACTTGCAAGATGACAATGGTGCTGCAGTGTCGAAAGAAATGAAACTGAAATCGAGTTTATTACCTTGTTTGTCAATGTCTTTGAAAATGATCTTCACTCCACATGTACAGAATTGATGAGAATTTAGAAAACAGGTCAATAGGTAATAATAGTTGGCTTTCCCGGTATGCCTTTGGCTTTAACCCCCCTTATATCATCTTCAATTAAAAAGTTGCCAAGTAATGCTCAAATGCAGACACCATAACTTCCATACGAGGCAACAGTATAGAACAACATGCTTTCTGACTTGTGGTTTATGCAAAATACACAATGTCATCAAATGTGATTCAGCCAATCATAATCAAGATCCAGAACTATCTGTTTTAGAATACTAAATATGAGGCATCTGGTGATCGTCTTCAGCCCCACCTTTGTGCACTGCAAACAACTGGGGAGGGAAGCTCTGCATCCTCAGCCCTGACTCCAAGACACATATGTATACACACTGGACTAGTACTGTGTAAATGTAGGCTATATACATGTATAGCTCAGTATTATATCTAAACATGGTGGTGATTTTTTTACTATCCTTTTCTGTTGTCTTTGCTGTTCAACATTCATTTTATTTGTGAGGAATAAATGGCTATTGATTATAATAACACCAACAACAATAATAATAATAATAGTAATAATAAATATTATTATTATGGGTAACACTTTACAATAAGGGTACATGAATATACATTTATTAAGGTTTTATGCAATACTATTTAATAGTTTTCAAATGAACAAGCACTGTTTAATGAATAACAATTGGTAAGGCGCTGCCACTAGAGTTTTAAAACATGCGGATAAATAAGGTAGGCCTGAATGTTTTAAAGCTAATCGGCAATAAAAAATCATCTGAGGTGAACACTGAGAATGAGCTTGAGATGAACACAGCGTTGCTGAACAAAAAGGTTTGAGATGAACACTGCATTGCTGAATAAAAAGGTCTGCATTCGCAGATTAATTTTGGATTTGTCCACTAGTTTTTGACAATGTTATTATTTAATCAGTGAAGGGTGAAACTGTGTTTGTGTGAAAGATATTATTTACACATTTAACATGTTTCATACTGTAGTCGGTAGGCTACTTCAGATGAAGTGCAGGCAGTTTATCCAAATACTGCAAAGTATGGCACAATGCCAGGTTCTGAGCATTCCAACTTCTGCCTCCAAATCTGATCCCGGAGAGACAGTGAGCCTGTCTGTGTCCTCTCTCACCCTCACACACACTCAGGACTCTCTCACCCTCACACACACTCAGGCCTCTCTCACGCTCACACACACTTCAGGCCTCTTTCACGCTCACACACACTTCAGGCCTCTCTCACGCTCACACACACTCAGGCCTCTCTCACCCTCACACACACTTCAGGCCTCTCTCACCCTCACACACACTTCAGGCCTCTCTCACCTTCACACACACTTCAGGCCTCTCTCACACTCACACACACTTCAGGCCTCTCTCACGCTCACACACACTTCAGGCCTCTCTCACCCTCACACACCCTCAGGCCTCTCTCATCCTCACGCACACTCAGGCCTCTTCACATTACACATAAACGGGTGATTAATCCTTAATAATCCTATTTTAATACCAACATTAGGCTACTAACATGCATCAAACTGATTCGCCTTTTTTCCTCCTACTGTAAGTGAGGGTGAGTGACCTGGTCAAAGGGCTGGTGAGATGAGCCCAGGAGGAGTGGAGCGCTGACTCAAGGGCCTTGATGAACTGAAAGGAGTTGCAGTGGGGGCGGGGAATAAAAGCTGCACTGCCTACCAGAGTGGGAGAGATGAGCAGAGAAACAGGACAGGACATCCATCATCAGCTCTCCGCTCTGAAACAGAGACCTTGTGCCACTTATGCACACACACACAAACACATACACACTGTTACACACAGCAAGCCAGAAAGAGGGAGGGAGGGAGAGAGTGAGAAAGAAAGAGAAAGGGAGTGAGAGGGAGGGGGAGAGAGAGAAATAAACTTACTGGCCTCTAATGATGAGTTTTTGAATTGTGTGCTACTACTGCTGTCAAATGGATTCATTCAGTAATACCCCAAAATGATCTGTTTTTAGGTCTGACTTTATAAATCATGATAAAAGCTTTTCAATAATAGATTTGCAGCATCACTGTAATCGGAATCTAAATTCAAAATACCACAAGTAGCCTAGCCACCTCACCCTATCCGATTTGGCCCAATCGGAATGAGATTTCAATGGCATTGAGTTGGTGTACGCCCTTCCATAAGCCAGTCACGCCATACTGTAGAAAGACGCAATCAGATAGGTCTAAATTGTCCTTGCTACACATCGCTGATGTAGGGGTAAATGTGTGGTGATGCATGTAATCAAGTGTAGCCTACACAGACAAGTACTTACCACCATGATTTTCTATTTTTGCTTATTGTACTTCATGCGAGAATGCTCGATTCTGATTGGCTTGGAGGAGGTAACTAATACCATATATCGCCCGCTGATGACTGAGCACAGCTTCGAATTCTAAATCAATACGCTACTAATAACACTACTAATTTAGCTCTTTGGTAGCAACATTTAGATTTAACCTCACAACGGTCAGATTTTCTTAAACAAATCAGTTGGTGTATGTATTTTAACTCAGCTGAGCGAATGCGGGGGTCGTCAACCTTAGGGGTTAGGGTGCGCACACCTTATTTGCTTCGATGCCGCGAAAAATGAATTGATTTTAGGCAGGGACTTCCGAGGAACCCGAGGTCATTAGATACTGACAAGGAGACGTCATCAAGCGTCACTGACGTCCCTCCTCTATATAGCCCGGCCTTTCGGAGAATATCCCTTACTTATCTTACGCTACACACCTAGCTATCATGATAGCAGATAGCTCCTATACTGCCATATGCTGCTAACTGTGATATTATGTAACCTTATTAATGTTTATATTAACTAGCCAAGACGCAGGAAAGTAAATGCGTTTGTGATGAAATTGCTGCTATCTCATAACGTTAATGGAACATAATACAGACCTTTATGTAGCCTAAGTTAAACATGTTCATTTGTTATTGAATTGTGTCATTAGCTGGGTTTCCATCTAATTTGTAATGCGTGTGAAAGTATGAGATTAACAAATTCTTGGTTGGAACACCTGACAATATCAATATTGTATCAACCCCTTAATAATGTCAATAAAGTCTAAGGAAACGTTTTTTTTTTTGCATATTTACTTTTACAGTTGGTCAGAATACCGTTCATTTTTTATTTGCTTTCCACAGTTGATGGGAACACATGCAGATGCACATATTCTTCTTTGTGTTCATGCGAATATGAAATGCGAATGACTTGGATGGAAAACCAGTGAGCGGCATTTATAAAGACAACTAGCCTATCATTATTATTATCAGTCCTCTAATGGCAGCAGGCCAAGGGATGCTAGCTAACAGACATCAGATGGAAACAGTCAACAGGTAACAGTCGGGTTGGATGCTTCGAGATGTGGAAATGTTTCATGTGTAGAATCTTTAATTAGACTAAATTTAAAAACTATGCAAATAACCCCACCTAGGGCAACTCAAAGATGGAGGTTTGAGTCCTGGTACAACGTGCAGAAGGAACCACTGTACACTGTACGCTGTATCTGATGGAGTGTGTGAAGCGTTTCCTGGTGCTGAACTCAGATGCGGAGATAGGAGCGCATGTGTGTGTGTGTGTGTGTGTGTGTGTGTGTGTGTGTGTGTTCGTGAATGTGTGCAGCGGAGGGAGAGAAGAGAGCTGTGCTTTATCTCTCACAATAAACTGGCAGTCATGTAGTGGCTGAAGCCTTACTGTGGCAGAGGTGACACACACACACACACACACACACACACACACCCGTAGCAGAGGTGACACACACACACACACACACACACACACACCCGTGGCAGAGGTGACGAGCCTCAGTACAAGCACAAGTGAAGACTGACAGTAGGAACATCTAAGGAGTGACAATATGGATGGGGGAGGGGAAGCCAGGCATCACAAACGCTTTCCGAACCGGCAGATCTGCACTGAAGGAAGCCAGGCATCACAAACGCTCCCCGAGAGAGAGAGAGAGAGAGAGAGAGAGAGAGAGAGAGAGAGAGAGTTAACTGAGCTATAGTTGAATCCTGATCCAGACCTATTCTAATCTGGAACCTGGTCTATTATCAAACCTATTCTATTCTCATCTGGGACCAGACCCATCTTATTCTAATCTGGGATGGCATGGTCCTTTCCTGACTTTGGCTCTGATGTAGACCAGGTCCAGACTGGGCATAATCTGATTGCTGATCTGGTTCTAATCTGGAATTTGCCCTTGGAGCTCTTCCTACTTCCTACTTCCCACCTCCCACTTCCCACTGTCACTGTAGGAGGCTGCATGTACAGTAATCAAGCCATGGCGAGGCCGTGTGGCTAGCCGAGAAGAGCCAATACCGTTCATGCACTCAAGCAGATGTCTGGATTGAAATCCAAACTGGCTCTGATTCGTAGTGGGGGAATAAGCGTTGGATTTTAATGTTTAAGACACAACGTTGACTCTTTTCTTTCTATAATCCCCTCCAATGCACGTGCGTGCACGCACACATACACATACACACACACTAACAACAGTGATAACACAGGTGTCATTTGTTCTTGTGCAATTGTGTCACAAAGTCACAAAGATGTATTTTCACACTTTTAGGCCACACCAATAAAATGAATTGGTTCTCGGAATCGCCGCTTGTTGAAAACGCAAAATGAAAAAAAAAAAAA
>JASCQY010011621.1:5000-7500 GCA_030264315.1 Sardinella tawilis
ACGGAAGAGAGTGTGACGGGGCGGAGTGTCACAGGCGGGGAAGAGCAGCGCAGCAGCCCCAACAAAGAGAACAGCGCCCCTTTTGTATGGCGGAGCACCCAATCATCAACAGCAGTCTAATTGCCAATCAATCAGGCAGCCACCGGGACGCTCCTGCAACCACACACACACACACACACAGACACAGACCAACACACCGGGACGTAGCATAATGTTGAGTGGAAAAGTGTCTCTCTAGTGAAGTTTCTTATGAGAATTTATAGTGTACTGTTAGCTGATATAGTAGCACACACACACACACACACACACACGCACACACACACAGACATATCAGAGGTTAATGTTAAGTGTTATATATCTCAGGGCACACAGACACAACACATATGGGACAGCAGTCAGTGTATGTGTGTGTACAGTATGTGTATGGCTGTATGTTCAGACATTACTCATAGCTTTAGGTGCAAACTACTGGTGCTAATGTGTGCGGTATGTGTAAATCTATGTAATTATGTATGTGTCTGTGTGTGTGTAGTGTATGTGTGTGTGTGTGGGGGGGGTTATAGATGTGTGTGTGTGTGTTTAATCATACAGCGCATTTCTTAAATCAAGGCTTTTCAAAACAGAATTAAAAGGCATAGCTGATGAAAACAAGTAATAGAGGTTCTACAAAAATAAAACAAACAGTGAAATATAGTGAAGAATTAAAGATTGATTCATTAAATGAAAAAGACTGCAATGAAATACGAAAATAGCTTTAAAAAAAAGGAGACAGCAAAAACAGTTGAGATACATCTCAACATCTTACAGGTACAGTAAGTCGCACTGAAAAGTGTAATCTCAAGATTGGTCTTAAAAAGAGAAAGTGTTGGAGCATTCTGGAGCTGTGTGTTGTCGTCACACTCCGCTAAGGATCCCCTCACAATGACACTTCAGGCCCTTAGTGTGACCCCCATGACCCTCAGTGTGACCCCCATGACTCCCCTTATTTTGGAACTACTGTACCGGTGTTTGGATGCTGAGCTAAAACCACGGCCACCTTGTAGTCGGTTATGGTTAGTACTGATTGTACCGTTCTTGCATGATTCCTGGCAGTTGGATCAGCCCCTTGAGTCGGGGATCTGCCCAGAGTTTCTTCCTTCTTGTGTATTAACTTGTGCATGTGTGTGTGTGTTTGTGTGTGTGTTTGTTTGTTTGTGTGTGTGTGTGTGTGTGTTGCAGAGGTGCCCTCGTCTCCCTCCATCGAGGTGGTGGAGCCGTACTCGAGCACAGCCCTGGTGGAGTTTGTGGAGCCGGAGGCGTCGGGTGGCGTCCCCGTCCTCAAGTACCGCGCAGAGTGGAGGATCGAGAGCCAGAGGACCGGCAAGTGGGCACAGCGCGTCTACGATGCCAAAGAAGGTCAGTGTGTGTGTGTGTGTGTGTGTGTGTGTGTCTGTGTGTATGTGTGTGTGTGTGTGTGTGTTTGTGTGTATGTCAGTGCGTCTACCATACCATACGGTCTGTGTGTGTGTGTCAGCGCGTCTACGAGGTCAGTGTGTATGTGTGTATGCCTGTTTGTTTGTGTGTGTGTGTCAATGCGTCTATGATACCAAAGACGGTCAGTGTGTGTGTGTGTGTCTGTCTTTTTGTGTGTGTCAGCACGTCTGCAATACCAAAAATGGTCAGTGTGTTTGTGTGTGTGTGTGTGTGTGTTTGTATGTGTGTGTGTCAATGCGTCTATGATACCAAAGACGGTCAGTGTGTGTGTACTGTATGTATGTGTGTGTGTGTGTGTGTGTATGTGTTTGTGTGTGTGTCAGCACATCTACGATACCAAAGACGGTCAGTGTGTGTGTGTGAAAGAGAAAACAGGAAAGACATTTAATTATTCATTACTGCCTTAGTCCGACCAAAATTGAACTTTTAAAATGCAGGTTAACACCTTAGTCTGTCTGAAATCGACTCCTCATAGTGCATTAAGACACCCAGACAATGCGGTGAAAAATCCAATGACTTCCAGCCAAGATCAGACTGACACTCCCCCTTTGGAAGTGACAAAGACACAGGCAGTGACTTTCTAGAGCTGAACGAGAGCTGGAACTAGAGCTGGGACTAGAACTGAGACTAGAACTAGAACCAAAGCTGGAACTAGAACTGGGACTAGAGCTGGAACTAGAACTGGAACTAGAGCTGAGACTATAGCTAGAGCTAGAGTTGGAACTTGAACTGAAACTGGAATTGGAACTAAAGCTGGAACTAGAACTGAAACTAGAGCTGGAACTAGCATTGACGTATCAATTTGTCATTGCCCCTATTATTGACACTTTTGTTCATAGTGCTGACTCTACTCTAGTTAGTCGAGCATGTTGGATCAGCACATGGTATGTTTTTCTAGCAATAATGTTACTGTAGATAGTCGAGCATGTTGGATCAGCACTTGGTATGTTACTTTAGTTATTACCTCCGCCAAGGAGGTTATGTTTTCCATCGCTTTTGGTTTTTTTGTCTGTTTGTTAGCAGGATA
>JASCQY010011631.1:0-10458 GCA_030264315.1 Sardinella tawilis
TGATACCTATCGACAGCTCACGGCAGCCCCAGACAACAGGGCTTCGGTTTGATTCACTCCGGAGAATCCCTTTAACTCTTACAACTTGATAGAATGGCTGTTTTATGTCAGTTTTTATTGTACATGCATATTATACAATGTTGTAATACACACACACAGACGCTATTTCAATTTGAGTTGATTCATGTTTCAATTATTTCAAGTTGATCAATGTTCATTTTATTTACATTTTAATTTTATTTAAATTTTTTATTATATATTTTATATATTTTTATACATACATTTGTTATATTTTCAAATTTAATTTACATTTTACTTTCATTTGTGTTTTTCTTTGTCATGAAGGGTGGCCTGGCGTCTTCACTGTGAGGGACAGAATCTGAGCTCCTACATCAGTGGCTGTGGGGTTTAGTCAGCCATGTGTTGATGTTGAGAGGATGATCTCAGGTCCATCAAAGCCAATAAAATCCTCTGTTCATTAACAATCACACTTCAGTGTTGTAAAGCATTGTTTTGTTCTGTTCTCCAAAGATTCACAGTAATAGTTTTACAGTAGCCTATATTACCCTTGCTAGAAGAGGAACTGACATGAACATACCACTATCCAAAGTTCTAAATGGTTTATAGACATCTCCCCTTGATCAGCTTGCTGCCTGCCCCCTGAATACATTGTGAAAAAGTCCAGTTTCTGGAGACAACACAGGGACTGTAAAACGTCAAACAAACACTAGGCCACAGGCTGTGCACCAAAACATAACAAACAACATTTCAGCCAACAAGATGGTTAGGGGAGGGAGTGGGGGTAGTGAACATGCACAGATGTGTGGGGGGCAGCGAGAAAAGTTCATTTACAGTGTAGTAGCATCAATTTGAGAGTTGCAACATCAACAGAATTGACATCATTCAGGATCTCATAGTGCATCTTTCAGCCACATGATCATCATTAGTTTGGCCAGAATTTCCTAGCATCAACATGGCACGCTGGTGTCACATCCTTTTTCTAATTAGGCCTATATTATAGGACAAGACAATACTTAAAGTAATTCATCTGGCAAGGAATGTATCCATAAAGACATAGGCCTACACATGATCCACATTCACATTCACATGATCTACAGTACATACACACATTATTAAACAACAACAACAACAACAAAATTGTGTGATTTAAGGGTACAAATTTGTAAAGTGTGGAAATGGTCATGGAAGTGCAGAGGGATGCTATGGTGATTAGAGTTTTCAGTATAATTGACACGGGGAAATTGTGACACTAATGTTATGCATTCATAATGAAATCACAATATCAAATGGCTATAAAAGAAAGTAAATAGGATTTCATAATTGATGAAATACAAGTGTTGTTTGTGGTTAAACATTACTTTGTGGACAAGTAGTTGAGTCATGCAGTTGAGTACATGATTGTGAAATCAGGGAAAGTCTAAGAACTATAACCTGAAAATATGGTGTGGATGCTTTAATTTAAAACAGACTACAATTCACCACACACACTGTCTGTGAAAAATTCATGAGAAGCATTTTGCTGTAATGTGTTTAAGGAACAAAAACATACAGTGCATACAGTAACTGAGTTACAATCATGCAACAATTAAGGCAGTAATACTTGATTGAGCTCACAATGTTATAAAGCTGTCATATGATATTTTACTTTATTAATGGTAAATGGATTGCATTTAATTAGCGTTTATGCATACGAGCATTTATGCATTTACTCATTCATATTCCCACACACAGGTGGCGGAGGCCGCCATGCCAACCTGCTAAATGGGCAGTTTCTTTGTTTCATGTCTTGCTCAAGACAGGGTCAGGAAAAGGACCCTGTCTTGGGGTCAGGAAATGGAGGCTCCACTGACTACGGCATCTTCCAGATCAACAGCAAGTGGTGGTGCAATGATGGGAAAACTCCCAGGGCAAAGAATGGCTGCAACATCGACTGTTCTGGTCAGTTACTGCAGAATATGTCATATGACCTCATACTTGTTCCTCAGTGCACAAGTTGTAATGATTTGTACACAGTTCCTTACGCAATGTTTACAGTCCACGCTGAAACCTCTCTACCTGTGAAATAAATCGAAAAGAGAAACCTTTGGTTTCCCCCTAGTGTGGGATTCCATAGTGCTTGAGCACTGGAAGCAAATATGTGTAAATTAGTCTATATGCACGGTGATCAAATCTTCCTATTTTTTATTATTTTTTTAGCTCTGCAAACGGACAATATCCAGGCGGCCATCACATGTGCCAAGCGTGTGGTCGAAGACCCTCAAGGAGTCGAAGCTTGGTGAGAGAGGACCCATAAATGCACAAGTTAATTAGTGTTGATCGATTCACATTTTAATCCGTTTATTTTCATTTATGTCTTTCCTTTGTATTGCAGGGTGGCCTGGCGTCTCCGCTGTAAGGGAAAGAACCTCAGCTCCTACACTGCTGGTTGTGGGGTTTAATCAGCCCGGTGTCTTTGCTGAGAGGATGATCTCAGGTGCATCAAAGCCAATAAAGCCTCTGTTCATTAATCACACTTCAATACTGTGCTGCATTGTTTTTAGCCACGTGCAGTGACTCTATAAGCCGCTATGTCGGTCGGTCCGTCGGAAACCGTTTTGCTTTTTTCCAGTGTCTCAATCACTTTTGACTGTCTCAACCAGTTTTGCGGGGCCTATACATTAGTGACAGCAGTGATTTGCACATGACTTAGGTCTGTTGACCTTGTTCTGTTTTCAAAAGACTGACAGTAATAGTTTTACAGTAGCCTATTATTACCTTTGCTGAAAGAGGAACAGACATGAACACACCACACCATCCACTTCCTTTGTTGCATGTTACAAGCAATGTCCCACCCCACAGTTGATTAAAGGAGAAATCCAGTGTGAATGAATGAATCAATCACTGTTTCTCAAAGTCGAGGATGCTTCCTTGGTAGCACACTCGCCTCAGAAGCCACGCACTAGGAAGACAAGCATTCAAACCTCACGAACATTCGAAACATCGTAACATTCGAAATCCTCGGACATCGAGGATCCCTAAGTGCAGCCATGAAAAACCTTCGAAAGAAGGACTCTGCATTCGGTAGAATTTTGAAGCATCCTTGACTTTGGAACAGTGCTTGGCGAGGTTTGATGACGTGGCATCCTAGAAAAAGTGGCTTGGAAGGATGCTTCCTTGACTTTGAGAAACAGTGAATAGCTACTGATGTTCAAGGTCACTGAATGCTGTCAGTAGGGAAAAGAACCAGAACATTTTATGCAACATACAGTAGACCAGATAATGAACTGATTACTAATGTTAACTGAATAGGGCATAGCAAAATGAAATTAAAAGTACTGTAAGTTGCTATCGAAACTAAAGGGGGTTTGATTGATTCACACCAAACATCTCCTTTAGGCCACATGATCATCATCAGTTCACCTAGAATTTCCCAACTTCTACATGGCACACTACTGTAAGTGTCAAATCCCTTTTCTAAGATTGACTAGAAACTTTCCTGACAAGCCCATATGATGCACAGCAATAGTAATACTGTAGGCCTAGTCTAGCCTGGCCATGGCCTCTTTTGCACTTCCAGTCGATTATAATCTCCCTACAGAGCTAGCCCAATGAGCACATGCAGTTACATGCAGGGACTATTCCGGTTTTAAAAGTAATAGTGGCAAAATTCGGTGTCATGTATTGTAAATTGTAAATTGTCATGTAAATTCATCTTTTTCGTTTGACATCAAACATTTTTCTGGCGTAACAGGAATACTGCCAATATTCAGTTTAAAACTGGAATAATCCCTGCATATAACTGACATTGTTGTCTCAGGAGGCATTCTGACTTGTCCAATCAGCAAACAGAGGGAGTTGTGAAAAATATAAGATTGAGTGAAATGAAGACAAATAACTATTTGATGTGACAGTAATGCAGAGCTTTTCAATTACTGCCAACAGGCTGTTGTTACATTGTTAAAGACATTTGAATTATATTTGCATGTGTATTTGCACACTGTCAGATTGGTGAACGGGGCATTGCATAACATAGTCAAAAAAAAAAGGAAATGAAACAAAGAAAGGCTAGTATCCTCTTTTTGATGAAGCTGGCCTAGGGTACATATAGCAGTCCCTACTCGCCTCCAAAGCACAGGCAGACTGACCCCTCTGACTGCAACATGCGAGCTGTTGTGCTTCTCCTGCTGGTGGCTGTAGCCAGCGCCAAGGTGTACGACCGCTGTGAGCTGGCCAGGACCCTTAAGGCAGCTGGAATGGATGGCTACCGTGGAGTTGGCTTGGCTGACTGTGAGTAGTTGTTCCTGTGTTACTGGTATGGATGTTTGTTTGTTTGATTGTTGTTTCCTGTCCCTAGAGTAGTCCTCTAGTAAAATGCAGTAGGCCACTGATTGGTAGTAGTAGGTGGCGCTAGCCTGAATAGTCCATATTATGCTAAGGCTTTGGATCATGGCTGAGAATGGACTGAGGAAGTTTATGTTGTTATGTTTGTTACACCTGACTTACCAAGTGAAATTCTGAAGTTACTGCCAAGCAATTTAGTATTACCTGTTAAATCTATTAAATCCAGTAATGGAGAAGCAGTTTTTGCATTTTGCTTTTCAGTTTAGTTGTTTACAGGGATTTCTACTTGACATGTGGATTTTTCTTTTAGAAATACCTGATGCTGCATGACATTCAGTTTCTTTAATATTTTAAAACTGTGCACACAGGGGTCTGTCTCTCCAAATGGGAGTCGAGCTACAACACCCGGGCAACCAACGTCAACACAGACGGCTCCACTGACTACGGCATCTTCCAGATCAACAGCAAGTGGTGGTGCAATGATGGGAAAACTCCCAGGGCAAAGAATGCCTGCAACATCGACTGTTCTGGTCAGTCACTGCCCTCAGACATGTTTCTCAGTGCACTTGTGGTGTGATCTGCAATTAGGCAAAGAGTGACCTGAAACCTGTTCCTTACACAAGCTGTGTGATTTGCAATTACTTCTGTTTGCACGGAACAAGCTAAACATATTTTTCTCAAAATAAAAAAGTGTTTCATATATTCATATTTTTGTGGAGTAGATAGTCTGACTTACAGTGTATGTTTTATTAATCTACATTGATGTTTTTTTGTTTTTGTTGTTGTTTTTTTTAGCTCTGATGACTGACAACATCCAGACTGCCATCACATGTGCCAAGCGTGTGGTCAGAGATCCTAATGGGATCCGTGCCTGGTAAGATTGAGGGCCCAGAAGTGCCAGATTGGACTAGTTCTTGTCAAGTTCTTCATTATGTTCATGTTTCACTTCCCTTTCTCTTTCTCTTCACAGGGTGGGTTGGCGTAATCACTGCCAGGGTCAAGATCTCACTCCCTACATTGCAGGCTGTAAATTATAGCACAAAGCTCTCACCAATGCAAAACTTCAAGTATGCTTGTCTGTGCTTTTAACATGTGCTGAAATTCCCAAAATAATTAAAGGTATTTTCCAATCATGAAAACAAAACAATTAAAGCTCTTTTAAATTCTACTTGTTATCCTAATGTTTACTCTTTTCAATAATTATCACGTGGATAGAATTACATATTACATAACATCTTTATTAACAAGATGTTAATAAAAATATTACAGTAATTACACACTCTTAAGTACAATTTAATATCAGTGACAAAGAAAGATTGGATGATTGATGACATATAACTATATAACAACTACCAGTAATTGACCAAGGCACACTGTCCCTCTTTATCTCATGCAATGGCATTTCACTTTCCGAATGTGTAAATGCTGAGTTTCTGATGCCCTCTAGAACACTAAAAAAGAAACTGAAAGCTTTTAAGGTTCAAACAAAGATTATTAATTGGTCTGCCTCAACCCTCTCTGGTTCAAAAATACCTACTGTTCATCTCTATGATTGTGAGGGCAATAAAATAATGTTAGCAGTCCATCATATATATACATACTTATTTGCTAAAAACGTTTTCTCTATCCATACACTGAAGTTGGAGTTTTGAGAAATTTCTACTTTGGTAGGGAGTTTCAATTTGGTTTAGTGGCTGAAACCTCTGTTTACTGTACATGGACAATAGAGGCAACCTTGTACAACACAATACTTTTTTATCTCCTGCATGACCCCAGGCAGTTGGGTTAGCCCCTTGAATGGATGGATCTATCCAAGATTTCTTCCTGTAGACTAACTCACATAGCCCACTGTATGTACAGCACAGTTGCTCTCAGGACCCTTGTTATAAAGAAAAAACAATGTTGTTATACGTGTTGTATAAATAAAAATTGACCTTCATTGAATTAATACCTGGTTACGTATCTACAGGGCCTTAGAAACAATAAACTATGATTTTTAGACATACAGTGCTGTATATGTTTCAGAGATCTTTATGACACAACACAAATGCAAAACAACAGAGCTCCAGAATGTGTTAGTAGTTGGTGTTAAAAGCTGTGTTGACAACAGCATTTATGTGATGGAATGCAAGGCAGTGTAGAGGTATTGCAAGCGTACGCAAATAACTTTTATAACTAACCCTAGGAAATTCAAAACTATTGCAAGTAGCCTAAGTCCAAGTGATCTGTTGTGAGGGGATACAAAATAATTGTTTACAAAAGTATTGTACTTTTACTGTAATTTTACTTTCTTCCTGACCTCTCTTTACTTTACTTTACTAGATGTTTCTGTAATTTAATCAGATTCAGCAATACTCTTTTATCAGCAAGAGACAACTGTTATTTTACAAACCACTTATCATAATAGGTGTGTTAGTTTCAAAACGAAACTGAAAGTTTGACCATGAAGAGCTCAAAACAAAAGTTACACGTCCCCTGTACTGAAATAAGAATTGGCTATAAATACCCTTCCTCTGCTCCTTCAGATGTAAACCAACTTTTTCAACGGCAACATGCGAGCTATTGTGCTGCTTCTGCTGGTGGCTGTGGCCAGTGCCAGAGTATATGAGAGATGTGAGCTGGCCAGGAAACTGAAGGCTGCAGGAATGGATGGCCATGGTGCTAGCCTCTCTGACTGTAAGTAAGGGCTAAGGGCTCTGGGTCTTGTGGATTTTGTGATGTAAAGATGCTTCTTTGTTTTTCTTTCATCTGTACACCTTCCAGTGCAGTATACAGTATAGGCAGGATGGAGGTTTGAACATTGCTTTAGGTCTACATACCATTTGTACTGTATGAGCCTAGATTCTGGCATTTAGGCCTACCCAGTGGAATGCATATTGGCATACAGTAGCCTTGATAGTTTTTCCTTGCTTCTGGACATACTGTATGTCTTGTTCTTCAACATATTTCTACCTTTCCCTGAATCCAGGGGTCTGCACAGCCAAATGGGAGTCTGACTACAACACTCAGGCAATAAACCGTCACAACCAAGATGGCTCGACAGACTATGGCATCTTCCAGATTAACAACAATTGGTGGTGCGATGATGGAAGATTCAAGGGTAAAGCAAATGGCTGTCGCATATCCTGCTCAGGTGAGTTTGAAGTTAGAAGACATTACATAAGCTTAAAAGGAATTAGCCTACATGATTGCATTTTTATTTTATTTTATTTTGGTGGTGGTACAGTTGTGGGGGATGTCTTCTTTTTATATATATATATACTGTATTTGTCAGTTGTAGAAAAAGATCCATGCCTAAAGTTAATCTTCTTCTGGTTTAGCCCTGCTGTCTGATAACATCCAAGCATCCATCTCATGTGCCAAGCGTATAGCTAGCGAGCAGGGAATCCATGCCTGGTAAGAATGAATAAACTTTCTCAAACTGCTCAAGTCTTTTCTTTCATTTTTAAATTGATGTAACATTTTTTTTTTCCCCAGGGTGGCCTATGTTCGGCACTGCCAGGGAGACACAAGCAGCTACATTGCTGGCTGTGGGGTTTAATTGCAATTTAGTTGCAATTAACATTATTTCTCATGATCTCATGATGTACAAATCATATCCTGTTTGTGTAGGCTACCTGATTTGTCCTTTATCTTCGAGAAAACCAATAGGCCTATCTGTTAGTCCAAAATAAACATCATTGCTTTTTCAAATGTTATTAGGCGACATATTCCAGCATAAACAATCCATGCCTGTGAAGATTTCCATTTCCATAAAATGCATTTATTTTTTGACCAAATATGTTCTGATTGTGTAGAAAAGGACTGAATATCTTTGCTATTCTTGGTTGTTATGTCACTGCAACTGAATTAGTTTTAGCAATACATTCTGTTCTCCTTTATCAGGAAGAAAAACTAGGTGCTTCCACAAAGCATTTATTGGTTTATTAATGGAAAGTCCAACAAAAACTGCAGTAATTAATCAAAACTGAATCCGAATTCTCTTTTTTTGTGGGCGACAGTGCAGTTATTACCAGTCCATTTTCTCATCTGCACTAGATAAGTCTACAATACATGTTCTGCAAATCTGAAAGTACACTGTAGGACTGATCAGAATTTGATAACATTGATCACTGATGTTTTGTTGGCAATAAACACTGATGGATGTAACCATGATGTGCTGTCTTTCCTTATTTGTGTGGAATAAAATCATAGTAAAATGATAATCAAAAAATCATCACCATCATCATTAACAAAAACAACAATAAAATTTTGCAATACAGCATGCAGCCTACCGGGCCTGTTTGATATTTTGAAGAAATGCAAGAAATCCTCTTAGTCGTAAATGTCAGAAACATAATTTGCTGTTGCGTAAAATCAATTCATAATAACATCAATTAACATTAATTTGTGCCACTTTCTAAAATTTGAACATCTGTTTCTGAGAAATATGACAGACAAGCAGTCTCAGTAATGCAAAAAAGAATTATTCCAATTTGTGTTTCATTTCTCTCCTAGGCCGTTTCAATTAAAAGGGTAAAGTTCTAATGTTGATCTCTATACAGTACATTCACTCTGCTGATTTTCTATAGGCTGGTACTATAATATGTGGATCTGAACCAATGGTTATTTGTATATGTTTTATAGCCGCAAAATCTTGAGCTCTCCGAACATTCTATCACCTCACGTGAGGACAGCTCACGGCAGTCCAGCCTGCAGTAGCGGAGAGAGAGTTCACGTTTTTGCAGTTGCTCTAAATGTGGTCAGTGCTATATGTAAATCATGACTGGCAATCTAGGTCCCTCTGACTCAGCAACTGGTACTAAAAATAGTATGGTATTCATATGACAATTATAGCACATTATTCATGACCTGTTGAGTAGTTAAATTCGTCTCCACAGAGCCTTGTGCATTTTGAATTACCTTTCCTTTACCACTCCTAACACTGTGAACAAAATTGACATCTTGACTGGGTGTCCTTCTTAACTGTGGAAGTAAAGAAAACTAACCAACAAGAAAAGATGTCCTATTATATTGTTCATCACCAAAACATGGTAAGTGCTGTGCACTCTATTAAAATGGGTTGTACAGTGTCATTGTAGATAGAAGTAGCCTACTTCTACCAGTCATGCACTTCATAGCACCAAATTTGCTTCACACTTCATATGAGGTAAGGATGCCTCAAAAGGGAATGGTGTGTGGTACACACTACATTGTTGGCAAGATTTTAAAAGATATATTTTAAAAGATATTCTGGATCTTTATACTGTATTCCTGAAATAAACAACATTAAGAATTTGTTAATTCATATGCTTAGTTTTATACTTTGTTCCCTAAGAAAGTGAAAGGTCATCATTGGGTTTAATCTGTTAACATTGTTTAGATACTGTACATGAAGTACAAATCCTCTCTTTCTTGCGACTTGTTTTTTTCCTTTTAGAAGTAACCTATATTAAACATCATAGCTTTATGTAAAAAAAGAAAAATCCTAAAAAGGACATTAAAGTAATTAATTTAATAAAATGGTTGCTTGCTCTTGTACTTTGTTCCCTAAGAAAGTGAAAGGTGACTGTTGATGAAACTAACAGCTGACTTTGGCACTCCAAGCAGGACCATAACACAGCAGGAGGGAAAACTTTTGCTTTTTGTTTCGAAATTACCACTCATGTATGGAACAACACTTGGCATGAAACACTACATAACAACAGAGGCAGAAATAGATTGGCCAAAGGTACAACTATAAACAATTCAACCCAAAAGTTATTGTGTTGTTTCTTTCCCCTAAAGTTGACCAATGATATGAATTATTATTCATCAATCTAATGTTTAAGCTTCAGCATATTTACTGTAGTCTATATGTACATAACAGCCCTTATAATGCTACACTAAGCTACTTATTTAGAACTTTGATACTTATTTGCAATTCTGATTGGATGCCAGTACATTTTGTTGTTTTCAGTAGCCTATTTGTACATGTCCAGTGGCAATAAAATCTAATCTAATCTAATCTAATCTAATCTTTTATGAATTTCTTTCACTTTCCAAATGTGCATTGAGCATGATGGCACTGCACAAAAATAAATGTTAAAGACAACAGAAAGTAAAGTACTGTATCTTACCATAAACGATTCAGTGTGA
>JASCQY010011639.1:0-10458 GCA_030264315.1 Sardinella tawilis
GTGTGTGTGTGTGTGTGTGTGTGTGTGTGTGCGTGTGTGTGCGTGTGTGTGTGTGTGTGTGTGTGTGTGTGTGTGTGAGATTGGGATCAAAGGGAGCGGAGACACTTGAAGCCGAACAATAGTGCACACTAAACCAGATGGACTTACTTAAACAGGTCATTGGCCACACAGGTACATGGATGCTTGTGCTGGTTGCCATGGAACACAATACCAACTGAATCTCCTCCTCTCCTCTGGAGTGGAAATGTGCAGCCTGTCATTTCTCTTGCTCAGACTGCACTGCCATGATGCTTGCTAAACGAGTAATAAAAGACGTAGAAATCACACAATGCAATTTCAGCTCAAATTTGAGTTTAATTACCAAAAAACACCAACTCTTACTGGCCAAATCTACCAACCATGAGATCATAGACCTTTTTTGCTCTGGACCAATGTCAAAATTCCCCATGAGTTAGTGGCTAGAGTGACTTCTGAACAACAGCAACAATGGCATCATTTTAAAATCAGGGTGAAGGGAACGTTTTCATAAGTTCCCTGAGGATGACCAACGAAGCCTGGGGTGAACAGGCCATCTAGTGGAAAGTCGAAAACACTACAACTGAATCCACTTCCTCCTCACAACTCAAGAGCCATTCACATTATGGAAAGAAAATCCACTTGTGTGATAACAGACAGAGAGTGGAAGATACGGCAAGATAGTCTAGGTGGAAACATCAACATCAATCACACCAATCTATCAACAAATTTGAATTCTCTTTTTTTCAGAGATGTTTCCAGACCAATTAATGCCACCAGTAATCCCAAAACTGAACTAGTCAGTCAATATGGACTAGCTGTTTGTTTTAGTTTGGTTTAGTTTAGTTTAGGTGAGACTGAAGCAATGATTATCATCATGTTCTGTCATCTATGTGCCATTATTAGGTGTTTGTCATGTCGAGCTGACATAGTTTGGGATATCATTATTATACGACAACTTGACAAGATGACATTGTCATTTATTTACTTGTCGTGACAACATGACATTAACCAAGAAACCACAACATGTTAATGTCTTGACAATTGACATGATTGTGAAAGTACAAGTTGTCACTCTGAGTTCCAATCCATACCAATTCAAACAATGGGCATAAAGTAGGCTAACACTGGCCACATTAACTGAGGTGGAACAGGGCAGGCCTGTAGTGCCATTAATGTAATATTGATCAATATTAACGTCTATCTACTATTATAGATCTACCAAATACACAATCTAACTACAAAAGCAATAGGAGAGCAGAGATCTCCACCAAGGCAATATGGGTCATTGACCCAATACAAAGTCCAGATGGTGTTACGGATCACCACCAAAATTTAAATGATCAGTTCTTTGTCCTAATACCCACATTGTCCGAAAATGTCATTCAAATCAAATTTTTGAGTTACCTTGCTGACAGACAGACAAGCAAACAAACAAACAGACAGATAAATGCAACTGAAAACATAACCTCCTTGGCAGAGGTAATAATAAACACAACATTTCTAATATCATAAATATCCTATCAATAAATCAACATTTAATATCTAAGGTAAATATCATTTTTGCTTTGAAACTATAATCTTTTTTTGGTGACTAAATGGTAGACTTTGTCAGAAGTGCTGCAGTAGTGTATCTGTGAGGAGCCCATGCTAAATGTCTCTGCAGCGGCCCAAGATCACACATCTGGCCCAGTGTTTAAACTAGTCAGGAGCTGAGGTGGTGTTATTGATTAACGCAATGTTAATCAATCAGTCCAGCAGAGATGCATAGGGCAGTGTTTTGGTCAATGGAGATGGAGATAAATGTTTATTACAGTAATTTCTTTCAATGAAACAGCAGAGTCTGCTTAACTTCGGTTATCATGGATATGCTTCATGAGTCACAAAAATTAACATAATGTTTTAGACAGTTTACCATTAGCTAAACGTTGCTACTTTGTTTGCTAACTAGCCAGTTTGCTAGTTTTGGTTTGGTTTGAACTGGCCTTTACTCTCACAATTATGTCAAGTGAGGTGTTGCTTTCATTGTTCCCAATACGTCATGTGATATTTATAAGAGTCTCATGTTGTTTTGATGTAAGCAGCTTGAGATTAAGTTCTACCTAAGGAGCAAAGAGAGAATGCCACAGACTCTGCAGAGCCTCAGTGACTAATGGAGAAAACAAACATATCTAACTAGGCCTGCTCTGCTCTGCCAAAGCACACAACCAATCAGGCAACCCCACAATGGACGGCAACCATTGATCAGAGGGGTGTGTGTAACGTTATCAATCCACTTCTGTATTGGGGGATGAATACAGTATGAAGTAGATTTGCTTTGTTCATCAACTATGACTTTTACTCAGATTTGGAGGGCTGGGGGCTGATTTCCGATCCTGAACCCATTCAACATTGTAACGGGTCATTCCACGTCAATTCAATCAGGGCCCATGCACTTATGTCTCAAAAAAATTTGAAAAATAAAAAATAAAAAATACCAAGCGTAGGCCTTATGGTACTCAGGAGAAACTTTGTAAATTTTTGCTATATTAAGATCAACCATTTTCAAGTTACAGACAGATTTATGGAAGGAGGAGGGTGTCGATTTTGTTCAGCCTCTTTTTATGGCCAAGTTCACAAGTCCATAGCTGAAGAACTAAACCACGTATGAGGCTCAAATATTGCATGATGGTACATAAATAGGAAAAGTATGTAGCTGTGTGGTATTGATGTTTTTGGTTGGGCTCTGTTGAGACCACCAGAAGACATATTTTTACTCAACATAGGCTCTTGATTTTTTTCCCTTATTGGGATCAGTAGAAACACTATCAGAAAAAGCAACTAACGGAAAAGTAATTCCATCAGGGTCTGAACAGCAGACCTCACAAGTCTGACAAATCGTTTTGCATCTCATTTTCAGAGCACCGTAAGGCCTTGTGGGAATGTATGAAGATTTCTTAAATATGATTTTCTTTATTCTCCATGATCTCTTCTTTTTAAAAACACTGATTTAACTTGTCTTATGTGATTCTTTCTTTTTTATTTTCCATCCTAAACATGGACAGAATGTCTCATTCACTTGTATTGTATTGTATTGTTTTGCATTGTTACGACCCCCTTTGCCCCCCTCAGGCCTGGCGTGGTATTGCCTGTGCACTGTGCATCTCAATGGTGTATTCTGCCCATGTTTAGGGTGGAAAATAACAAAGAAAGAATTGCAAAAGACAAGTCAAATCAGTGTTTTTAAAAACAAGAGATCATGGAGAATAAATAAAAAAATATTCAAAAAAATCTTCATACATTCCCACAAGGTGTTAGGGTGATCTGAAAATGAGATGCAAAATGTTTTTTTCAGACTTGTTAGGTCTTCTGTTCAGACCCTGATGGAATTTCTTTTCCATTAGTTGCTTTTTCTGAGAGTGTTTCTACTTGTCTCGATAAGGGGAAAAATTAAAAGCCTATATTGAGTAAAAATATGTCTTTTGGTGGTCTCAACAGAGACCAACTGATCAACTTTGAGGGACAGCTGTGACCATGCAGGATCATCCAGACCAGAAATGTGACAATTTAGCTACATACTATTCCTATTTATGTACCAGCATGCAATATTTGAGCCTCCTACGTGGTTCAGTTTTTCAGCTGTGGATTTGTGAATTTGGCCAAAAAAAGAGGCTGAACAAAATCAACACCCTCCCTCTGTAAAACTGGCAAACTTGGAAAGGATTGATCTGAACATAACAAAAATATACAGTGTGTCTCCTGGGTACCATAGGTACACTTGGTATTTTTTTAAGATTTTTTTGAGACCTAAATGCATGGGTCCTGGTTGAATTGACATTTAAAGACCCTAATGCAATTTCATCATAGAAGAAGAAGAAAGCCCTACCTGAACTCTGAACAACCTGACATAAATTCAATCGAGCTTGCAAAAGGCATCGTTAGCACCCCTGATTTAACAAACTACAATGCTTATCTCAGACTAGAGGACTGTTAGACTTTGGACATCAACATGTTTTTGGAATGTAAATATGTGACGTGACATGCAGCATTAGCTCCTAACATATAGCCTACTAGCTAAACTAGCTGCTAAAGGCCATGTCCATTTGATATGCTACCGTAGTGCTATCCTTAAGAATATGTTTGTGGTTGTAACCCCACCCCACCAACTGGCCTGACTGGAATTTCTCTCTACATTGTAAAAGATTTGACCCCCACAAAACCAACTACATTATAAATCAACTGAACAAAACAAGCAATGTGCATACTGTTCATTAAAGGAATATGCCACCCAAACATGAAATGAAGTCAGTCTCGGTCACCCCCAGAATTAAAACAGTGAAAAAAACCTGGTTAAAATCCGTCCAAGCTCCCTTACATTAGAGCACCCGCGTCAGGAGGCGTGAGCCTCTCACTTAAGCACAAGCACAAGCACAAGCACAAGCAGCATCAGTGGCCCAGGGCACAGAAACACGCCATGGAACCCCGCAGGCTCTCCAGTCCCGTCAGCAGGGGGAAATCACATCCAATCCATCCTGAGCCAGGGCCAAAATCAATGCACAAGGAAAGGCCATGTCCAAAAAAAGGTGGCAAAGAGGAAACATAGTGTGTAGGCTCACGGTGTGTGAGAGTGAGTGAGTGAGTGAGTGAGAGATAGAGAGAGAGAGAGAGAGAGAGAGAGAGAGAAAGAGAGAGAGTGAGTGAGTGTGTGTGTGTGTGTGTGTGAGTGAGTGAGTGAGTGAGTGAGAGAGAGAGAGAGTGTGTGTGTGTTTACAACAAGCTGTATATTGGTGTGCGTGTCATGTTCATCTGCCCTTCATGTGTGATGGAGAAAGCTCCCATCCAGTGTGAGGTCAAGGCCAAGGCTGTTAGTTTGCCTGTGAGCCCCTGTGCCACCAGCACTCCTCTGGCACCGTAGTGCAGTGTGCAGGGTTGCCTGTCTCTCATGGTGGCCATGCTAATTAGATGGGACACATTCAGTGCCTGGGTGTGTTGGTTGGCAGAGGAGAGGAGAGGAGAGGAGAGAGGACATGCTGCCTCCTCTAAATGATTAAGCCGTTTACAGTAGGTCAGTGCACATGACACAGCCTCTGCCCCACACTGCCTGCTTGCCCTCCACTCTCAGCACCAGTGTCAGAATGTGGGGAAGCCTTTACGCCTGTTATCAACAACATGTGTGTTCAAATAGCTTACTTATTTCACACCGAACTGCATGCATACCATACAGTACATTACTAGCTCCCACACAAGGACGGAATACATTGATTTTGCAAACACAAAGTATCCTGGCTTTGATCCTACGAAGGATCAAGATGTACAGTAGGCCTATAAAAAAGAATAAATAAGAATAATGAGAGGTGGTGTTGTACATATGAATACAAATCCTTTTTTATCCTGTTTTATTAAATCCTAATCTGATTGTGATTGATTGTAAACTAATGTGTGTGAAACATGCCATAGGCCCGTTTGAGGTCCCCAAGTGCTGTGTTGAAAGAAGACAGAGCTAACGCTACAGTAGCTGAATGGGGCATTGGGGAATGAAGCTCTATATGAATGACATCATTCATATAGAGTTCAATGTTCACTCTATTCATTTCCCTACCAACTGCACTCTGTGGCCTTGAATAACAGGGTTGTGAACAGCCTCTAATGCACCAGAGAAGGTAGCAGAGGATACTTCTCGGTCTCATTACATCATACACTTATGATATATATATATATATATATATATATTTCATTGAGAGAGAGAGAGAGAGAGAGAGAGAGAGAGAGACAGACAGACAGATAAGGTCACAAATGTGAGTCAGTGTCCACTGTCCAGTGTACAACACAAATTGCTTTGTGCTGTGATGCAGTAGGTGAGGGAATCTAAAGATCATCTGCAGGTTCATAACATTGGAGGAGTCTCCCGTCTCCTTGATATAAAACGTCTCCACTACGAGAAGAGCCATCCTTGATCTGTGCTCCTTTAAACCATGAGCTCTGCACATCACCATAGAGAACAAGGAAGCAGCTCTCAGGAACAATGACCTAGGACTGAATTTACAAGTCTGCTTTCTGGACTTGACAGCGTATGGAAAACGTAGCCTACCATTTATAGATGGTAAGTGTCTGAAAAATCACCAGCAGAAGCGCAGTCCTTCAGTGGCCAGAAATAACTTGACTGAGTAAATGTCTAGTGGTGTGATTATGTAACTCTTTCTAGCTGTTGTGAAAAGCGAGGCAGGTCACACAGAGAGAGGGTGGCGGACTCGAACTCTATCCTATCTCGGGCCATTCGCCGTTTACTCACAGAGCGTTTCTCTGCTATTTTTAACATGCTTGAGCGTTACACAACTCCATCACCCTTATCTTGGAGATTTATAGCCGTTCCACAGTTCAAGTGAAGGGGTGAACAGAAGACCTGAGCAACACAGTTATCCAAGTAGAAGGCCTAGAAACAAGGGCTGCTATACAGTACAGCATCAAACCCACTTCATCACTCTTCAGCTTTTGGGCCAATGGCACAGATCTTCATACATATTAATAACGGGACAACCCAATGAGGCACTGGACAAATAGCCCTAGTTAATTACAATCAAACGGTTAAATGAAATCTTTATCAAATTACAACCATGGGTTAGAGAAAAATACAAAACACACAGACACACACAAACACACCTACCTCAGGCTTTAGTTCTATACTTTGTCCTGTTTGCTATAGATCTGCTGTGCTATTGCCATGACCAATAGCACACTAGTGTGCTGTAAGCAGCTGAGGGACATCGACACTTGGATCAGAGACTTGATTGGTGAGCTGCAGCTGGATGAGATGGCACTTCCTCATTGCATCCACTTAAGGTACTCCTGACACTGCAGGATCAGCTCTGGGTGATTACCACCTCATGATGCTGACATTTTTTTTTTAAATAGGCTACCATGAGAATATTTTCTGTATTTTTTGGACCTTTGAATGAACGTAAGATTTTTTTTTTTTTTCCCGGGGACATAGTCAAGGTGGGAGGTGTTATCAAGATAGCCGCCTTAACCATATGGCACTGGAGGGAACCCTGATTAACCACTGTTTTCTCAAACAAATTTCTTCAGCTTATAAATTCTTAGAATGGAGAGCAATTCTACTGGTATATCGGTAAGAATATTAGCCTATGGCCCTTCCTTAACACATATTTTCCAAGGAAATAAAAAGATCTACAAGTATGCTGCTTACACAGATCTAAGAATGCTGGAAGGTGAATGATGAATTATGAATTATGGTCTGTAGGCCGATATGGCCTTGTGGGTGTAGATTCTGAAATGCATTTTAACCTACACCTTTATCACACCCTAATGGTGAGTTAAAAATACTTTTAATGTACATTTAACAAAATAAGCCTACCATACACAATGACACAATTTAAGATTGCAGGAAGTGTTTTGCTTATTTTTTCTTTCACCATGAATAAATCCTCTTAGCAGCAAGAGAGTTAACACCATATAACATCATGTTCAACATCTCTGCACTCTGACAGAGGGGGCTGGCCACACTATCCAAATCACCAAACACAGGACTACATTCTCATTGGGCAGTTGATTAACTAGCCTATGGTACTAGCAGCTAAAAAATTTGACTAAACCAAGATTGAACCCAATTAGAAAATTTGTGTAAATAGGCTATTTAAAAAAAAAAGTGTCCAAGCGGGCCACAAATCTGCAGTAAAAATGAAACTTCTCCAAAATTCTGAAGTAGCATACAGTATCTTAGCATACAGCTCTAAGTGGAGACATTGGCAAATAAGGAAACCATTGTTGGAAATTTCACAACTGCCTTCATCTTTCAGTGCGCTTGGGAAGTAGGTTGGCCTATTGCCCTCGAGGGGATTGTCCAGAAGCACACTCACACCCAAGAGATATATCTCCACCATGAAAAAAGATCAACTCAATCTGGCACCTCTATCAGTGCATGTTATCTCACTGGGCCAAGACAAAGGGCAGCATCAAACCTGGCCATTGTTTCAGCATTATGCTAACCCTTGGCTCTACATCAGATAGGTGAAAAAAACTGCATGTCACTCGCAGCAGCAAAACAGGAAGGCATTTGCATGACTAACAAAGTGATAAAAAAGGCAATTGTGCAGAAACTAAGGAAGTGAGCCTCACAAGTGCAACTCGACAGTGGTGTCATCATGTTCTTAGACATAACACAACCAAGGAAGAACCACAAATACGCCACTGTGGTGAAAATGAATTTGCTTTTAACAGGACAATCAAACCTCAAATTGCCATAATTTTTCCCTTCATGGTGCACTTGATAATAATTCACCTACAGTATAAACTGAGGCAGTGAAAGCGAGAGAGAGCTTTGAGAAATAAGCTACTTTTAGCACTCACAGTGTAATGCTGTAATATGCCTACGCTATTCACACGTATGCTAACAACTGTAAATAGACACACCATCATATATTGTCAGTGAGAGAAAGCACTGAGGAAAACAGTGAGTAGGGTGAAAAGGTAGGCTAATCATTATTCTTTAAATCACAGGAATATTATGTCCATCGTCCATATTGGCTCCATTGCCTTTGCATCACAGGTGCTTGGCAGGTCTGCTTGTGTGCTGGGGCTGAGTCTAATTTGACATTTGAAACAACCTCACTCTTCCACTCCACAGTGCCCTTCACACTTCCCTTTTCTTCGCACTGGCCAACAATATGCAATTACAGTCACTCGAGTGACTAAGGGCCAGCTTCTCGTGCTCTTGGTTGAGTGAGCATGTTTCTGTGATCTGGTCTAACAGGGGGGTTATTTAGGGATGGCAGGCACAGTCAAAACTGCCTACCTAACAGGGATGAACTGAGATGGAGGACACAACACAAAAATCCAATGCTGTGGATGATGACCAACACAAAATGAAACCTACCCTGGACAACAAGATTTCTCAGGCCATTAGCCTACATCTGAGGAACTGACCTGTCTAGAATGGCAGAGATCAACCACAGAGATAGACACATCTGCCTAGATTGCTGCAGACTGCAGCATGTGCTAACCAAACAAGTAGCTTCCATCCATCCATACTGTCCGACAAATCTTTTGAGCGCCAACCCCAGAAGGGCCCTATGAGTTCTCCATACATGTCAACACACAGCCATGTTCACAGTCTGAAGGTTCTCTAGCATACACCTCAAGTGTGGATATATTGTATTGTGTGTTGTTTGTTTGTGGGAGTGGTTTGTGTAATCAAGCACTTCTGGGCCCCTATTCTTCTACAGCATGTAAACAGTGAGCACAACAACTGTGTAATCATCTACTATACCACTATAAGCCAGGACAGCCTTTAGATTCATCATTTCTTTTTATTTATTTCTGCCAATCAAATAGTCCAAAGTGTCCAAAGAGTTGCTTTGAGCTGCCTTGTGTCAGAAACTAGGCCAAAGCGGAGCAGCGCTGCTGGGGAGGGCCAGGGAGCAGATGGCCGCTCAGTTTGGTGGGGCTGCAGTGAGACTAGTCACAGTGAGAGGGAGATTGGCACACACACACACAGACGCTGCTGCCTTTGAACCCCCTCGCCTAATGGCTGGAAGAAGCCCCTGACAGATGGCTCGTGGAGCCAGACATATGGGAGCACATAGTGCAGAGTGTGTACAGGACCATTCTCCTACAGGCCTTGTCAATGAGATCCCCTCAGCGAGTCCTTCCCCACTGTACATTATGAGCAAAGGCATCTCTACAGGGCATCTATCTGCACAATTTCAAATCCAAATTGAATGACTTAAGATCCCTGTAAGATCTCTGTACACAATAATAATGAAGAATGGGGAAAAGTAACTGACCAACAGGGAGTGCACTGTGTCAATTTAATACACACGTATATTAGATTGATATCTGATGCTGTTGAAATGTTCACTGCTCTGTGATATGAAATATAAAATGTAACAATAACTTGAACACAACCCAACACTCCTTTTTATTGGTCATACAGTAACATCAATCCTGCCCCAGGGACTGCGGCTGGAAATGAGCAAAATTTTGCTAAAACCTGGTACAATAAATCTTTACCCATCATAGGGTCAATGTTTTTTTTATTGTACACTGTCCCCATCAAAAATTAAATAAACTAAACTAAACACTCAGTATTTTCACATCTCCTCTCCTACATTTTCATACAAAAGACAGAGAAGTCACTCCAGGCAAATATACGTTTACTCACTATTGCAAATGAAACAAACAGCCTCCCCATACTACAGGTATGTGTTTGAACAAAAAGGTATGGAGAAGTCTGGAAGAGACTGATGTGGAGAGACGTGCGCTGGTTTGGAGTCCACAATTCAATATAAGCCTACTCAAATATACAGTAATCACAATTCATTTAAAATGGCATGGGACATTAGCCTAGCCATGCTTTACGCCCCTAACGCCGACAAATGTAATTCTCTGCCGGGGATGTCTAGTGACTCTTCATAGGGCTACTCCTACGACTGGCCGACGAATCACTGT
>JASCQY010011729.1:0-10455 GCA_030264315.1 Sardinella tawilis
GCAAGAATCCAACCTGTGGTCAGTTCTCATAGATTCGGACATTGGCTGCGTTGCCAGGAAAATGAGTTCACACACTTATTCAGGTTTGGGGAAAGTGGGGAAACACTGATTTTGGCCTGGGGGTGGCTTATCCCTTTAAGGTTGACTGAACTACATTGAATATGTTCACTGTACATGCAGCATGTTACTAGACTATAGAACATAACAACTACTGTATGCACATCATCTTTGCAAAAATGTGACTTTTACTGAGAGTCCACCAGTATGTGAGTTCTGGGTTCCAGACTACAGCAGATTACAGCTAATATGAAAGAACAGATTTGTTTGGGCAGATTCCCTGCCCATGCCCTAAATTTGATTGAGTCCACAGTTCATAACAAGTACGATGTACAGTAATGTTCAACATAGCAATGTATTCAAACAAAAGGACAGATGCCATCACAGTGGTAGTAAACAGTCAGGCACATTTTGGCATATTTTGTTTGCCTTTCCATTAACATACATGTATATGATTAATAGGCCTATAGACTACTGTATGGAGTACTAATATGAAGATGACATTTTTTTAAAGGTATAAAGTAGACTATAATGAACATGTGTATACGTATAATGATAAGGTTACACATCGATGCAATACTCAAAATACACACTACATCTGTGCTATGTGGTTTTCATAGCTAACACAGGCTCATTTGCACTATTTCTTTCCACCACACAGCGACTCATTCAAAAATTATTGGGATATAGCGTCATTACTAGCAAATATTCTAGAGCACAAGGTAGTTCTAAATGGAACCATAGTAAGTTGAACTATGGACAATGGAATCAACAAGTTCACTGTGGTCACTGAGGTCAGTAACCAAAAAAAATAGTAAAGCAAGTAAAAAGCTTTCTTTTATGTTTTAAATGTTTGCTTATAGATATGTGTGAGTTGCAACCGGGTAATAAGCAGGATAACGGCCTTTGAGGTGTCCTAGTGAAATAATGGACTTGGCGGAAGCAAATAGCCTTACTACTTCATCGTCGGGCTGTTCTATGTTTCCACTTTGTCTATTATTCCCCTATATCGGGACATCTTGGCAACAGTTATCAGTTATAGTTCAAAATAGTCATCACAATAGGAAATTTGATTGAAAGAAAATATTTGATATACAGCAGATTATTACAGTTGTGTAGTCTGATGTTATGATGTTAACCCATGTATCATTTGAAATCTTGTTTTCTGTTCAAATTCAAAATGCTATAAAAATCCGACTGGATTTGCCATTTAGACTCCATATGGAATGTAATAATCAATAATCACATTAAAAATATGTTAGAAATGTGTAAAACAAGAATAATATCCTTCCTCATGAAAACAGAACTACAGTACATCAAGTTTCAACTCCAGATATCTACCCCAAGAGACATACATACAGTACCTGTTTGTTGCACAGGGTGTTATCTTCATAAGTTGGTACTCTGCACTGTGTGAGAGTCTGTGTGTATCTGTGTGTTTCAGTGGTTTATAAGGTCCAGTATATAAGCGCTAAATCCTCTCACGCCTTCTTTCAGTGGGTGTGTCAGGCGGCACAATTTCCTTGATCTGTACGTGATCTGTTGAATCCCTTCACCTTCCCCATTCCTACTTGTCCTGCCAAACAACGTAGATCAGTATAATACATTCAGGTGCCAGATCTGGTCTCATTTTTAAAAAGGTCATGCTTTTAAATATTTAATCTGCAGCTAAGCATTAACACCTTCTGAACCCTGTTGGCCCATGGCTATTTTAGGGTAGTTTCATAACCTGTATTAGCCACTGCTTTTATCTCAGTCATTATAAGGGCTAAAGAGAGAATAAGCACACTTATAGTCATACTGTACGTCAAACTAAGTAAGTTCCAACTCTGGAATGATTGACATAAATCAGAACTAGGTAATCGGCATATTTTTAACTTTTTACCTCTGGGAAACCCTGACCTGCAAGTGAAAATTCTGAACATTCCTAATGGAGCTTTGCATTCATCCTTACATGTCAGTCTTCCTTCTTAGGTGGACAGGTTGACGTAATATTCTGTGTGTATATGACAGAGAGAGAGAAGGGGGCTGCCCAGTTTCCCTGTTCCTTTCTCGAGCTGCAAGATCGGGGTGCCCAACCTTTTCTTAACTGATATCTACTTTTGAAGTTGATGGCATGCTGAGATCTACCAAATCAAAACACGTCAATGGACACAAAGTAGGGCTGTGCTATTAATTGAATTTTGATTGTGATTACAATTTTTGGTTGAAACAATCTCCAAACTGCAATAATCAAGTTAAAACGATTGATTTGGCATACACTTGGCTCAGAGATTTTCTGAGGGAGACATGCATTTGCAATTTAATCCATCCCTGAAAGCATTCAGCGATATGCATCCTACCAGCTGGATACATAATTTTTCATTATTTTCTATATACATTATCATTCAGCATTCATTTCAACATTCCAGATTAGTGAACAAACCATAACCAAGGCAATATTTTGAACTGACCACTAAAAAAAGTTGGATGATTCATTTTCTCTGTGGAACAGGAAGTGCAAGACTCCATAATTGTATATAATAATAATAATATTAATAATTAAACCTCTGCATCATGTCTACTTATAAAGCAGTCTTTGAATGGTCACATTTTCACCAGATTTAAAAGTTGTAGTTTTAAAACGGGCATTTCGTGATCTCATGACTAAGGGACACTATCAACAAATAAATATACATATTTGCCTGATCCACAAAGACACACTTAGACACACATATCGAACTAAGTAAGTTCCAAATCCAGCATGATTGACATTGCTATATCACTCAGAACAAGGAAATGGACACACTTATTTTATTTCTGAAATCCCCTTATCTGCAGGTGCAAATTCTCAACATTCCTGAAGAAGCCTTGACATTCACATTGCGACTCATCATTACATGTCACTCTTCCTTCTGTGTGTATGTGACACAGAGAGAGAGAGAATGGGGCTGCCCCGTTTCCCTGTTCATTTCTCAAGTAAAAACTGCTAACTGCTTGTATTACAAGGTCAACAAGTTCACATCTTTTACAGATATCACACAATCACACAGAATTGTTTTTGAAAACAAGTTGAGGAGAGTTACCTTTCCAAAGATACCAAGACCAGACTCTTTTACTTGTGGACAAACCAACCAAAAAAACAAACAAAAAAACAATAATGAATATGAAGAGTCCAGATGCAAAACCCTTACACTATTTTCAGATATGCAAATATTAATTTCCAAGGAATTTCTAACACAATGGGATTTGAATGCTATTATCAATTAAAAAAGCCAAAACAATCAAAATGGAGTTGGCCTGATAAAAAATAATACATTTTTATTACATTTTTTTTTCAATCAACAGTTACTTCAAATCAATTCCTCTCTGCTGCATTTTGTGAACAGTTGGTGCTAATGTAAGTACAAATCAAAACACAAAACAAAGCAAACATTCCTACATATCTGGTGTCATCAGTGGCGAAATCAGTGCATGGATGTGCCTATCTCAGGGTAGCAATCATGAAAAACCGGAACGTGATTTTCGTGTACATACAGAGAGAGAGAAGGGGGCTGCCCAGTTTCCCTGTTCCTTTCTCGAGCTGCAAGATCAGGGGTGCCCAACCTTTTCTTAACTGAGATCTACTTTTGAAGTTGATGGCATGCTGAGAGCTACCAAATCAAAACATGTCAATGGACACAAAGTAGGGCTGTGCTATTAATTGAATTTTGATTGTGATTACGATTTTTGGTTGAAACAATCTCCAAACTGCACTTGAGTTGAAACGATTGATTTGGCATACACTTGGCTCAGAGATTTTCGGAGGGAGCCGTGCATTTGCAATTTAATCCATTGCTGAAAGCATTCAGCGATATGTACCCTACCAGCTGGATACATAATTTTTTCATTATTTTTCGATATACAGTATCGTTCAGCATTCATTTGAACTTTCCAGATTAGTCAAGGCCAAGGCCATATTTTGAACTGACCATAAAAAAAATTGGATCAGTCATTTTCTCTGTAGAACAGAAGCTGCAAGACTTTTCACCTCTTGTAATCAACAGACAGTTTCCCATGTCTTCATGGTCCATCTGCTGTAGCCCATATACTGTAAGACTATTAAACCTCTGCATCATGTGTACTTATAAAGCAGTCTTTGAGTGGTCACATTTTCAGATTACAGATTTAAAAGTTGTAGTGTTAAACTATGATCTCATAAACCCATCACCAAGGGACACTATCAACAAATAAACATACGTATTTGCCTGATCCACAATGACACACTTAGACACACATATCGAACTAAGTAAGTTCCAAATTCGGCATGATTGATATTGCTATATCAATCAGAACAAGGAAATGTACACACTTATTTTATTTCTGGAAAACCCTTAGCAGGTGCAAATTCTGAACATTCCTAAAGAAGCTTTGACATTCACATTGCGACTCATCATTACACTCTTCCTTGACATAATGATATTCTGTGTATGTGACAGAGAGAGAGAGAGAGGGAGAGAATGGGGCTGCCCCATTTCCCTGTTCCTTTCTAGAGTAAAAACTGTAACTGCTTGTATTACAAGGTCGACAACAAGTTCACATCCTTTGCAGATATATCTGGGGAAAAAAAAGCAAATCTCCACTCTAACCTGTGTACCTACAGTAAATGTCAGTATGCCACACAATCACTCAGATTTGGGACAAGTTGCCAAGACCAGACTCTTTTACCTGTGGACAAACCAAACAAACAAACAAAAAAGCAATAATATGAAGAGTCCAGATGCAAAACCCTCACACTATTTTCAGATATGCAAATATAAATTTCTAAGGAATTTCTAACACAATGGGATTTGAATGCTATTATCAATTAAAAAAGCCAAAAAAATCTAAATGGAATTGGCCTAATAATAATAAATTTTTATTACATTTTTTTTCAGTCAACAGTTACTTCAAATCAGTAATTCCTCTCTGCTGCAATTTGTGACCAGTTCGTGCTAATGCAAGCACAAATCAAAACACAAAACAGAGCACAAAACAAAGCAAACATTCCTACATAGTATCTGAGGTGCGTTCAGAGTAGGCGAACATAAGCGATCATTCGCCGCGAACGCGTTGACATTAAACAATTCTTTCTGAACGATTTTTGGACAACGTTCTAAAACGTTTAGCACATTTCATCAACAAAACAATTTTCATTAGACTCTTAATAGGCTACTTTAAAAATGGCAAATTAGAAAATGTTAATGTTCTTTAAAAAAGTTAAAGGTGAATTTCGGTCAATTTCAACACAAAATCCTGCTGTTTTTGCTCAAGGAATGTTGTCAGTAGCAAAAAACATGAAAATTTACTGTGCTAAGTTGTAAGAAGTCAGTAACATGGCCATTCACTTGAAATGACAGTTCGACCAAGTTAAGAGGCTAAAATCACGTTTAAAGCCTGCCCAATTTAAGCCGCTTTGGCCGAAATCAGTGGATGTGCCTATCTCAGGGTAGCAATCATGAAAAAAATTCGTTTTTTATTTGCTAATGACAACATTCCTTGACCCAAAACAGCAGGATTTCCCCTTTAATGTCCATAAAAATGCCATTAGACGCACCAAGAAATTTTCAATTGGGAATATTATGACAATCAACATGGCAATATCAATACCGATAACACACACTCTTAGCTTGTTAAGAAGACTCTAAAGATAGAATTGAAAAGCAAAGCAAATGTATTTATTTTTGTGTTTATCTAGTCTTTATAAAATAAGCATAAAATGCAACCCCACTACATCAGATCTTACAGTTCATGAAGCAATAAGTACAAGTATTGAGACCAACATTTTTTTTAAAGCTGTAAACATAAGTGATGTGCTAAGTTCATTAAAGACGTGAAACTCACCGAGTGGTTAGTTATGTTCACTGATACAGTGACACAAAAATCATCACGAACAGTGACTTCCTTCATTACTTTTAGAGCTTCTAAACTCTTAGGCGGATGGATACGAGTAAAAATAGGTCCACAGTTAAGAATAAATGTTCAAATAACGTGTCGGAAACGATGCAGTTTGCAGCGATATTTTTGTGAACACATCAGTGAATATTAATGACCACTCTGTGAGTTTCTCATGGAGGTGGACAGTAATTGAAGTTCAGTGTGAATGGGTTTGTGGTGGAGTTTAGAGGGATGCAAAAATTCAGGATGAAACGGGTTAATATTTGTATGTAATAAATGAGTAATAAATCCCTCCTAATCTTTAACTCTGCTCTACTCAGTCTCTCTGACGGTGTTTTATCATGTTGGCAATCAATATAATCAATTTTGAAATGTGTGTGTTTGTGTGTGCACACGCTTATGAATGCGTGTGTGTGTGTGTTCAGTTTATGTACTGTGTAGACCATCTGTCACCCTCCAGTGTCCTTTGGATTCTGTCTTTTTTTTTTGCGTGATCAGCTTTTTATTGACACCATTTTCACCACTCATACAGTACATGCTAAGTATACATATTGCTCAACAGACGGTGTACAAAAAGAAAAAAAGAAACAGGTGTATACAGTATTGTAAGTAGTGGTGGATGTACAGAAGTGTAAAACAAACCAAGAAACAAAACCAGTATAATCCCTCTCCCTCCCTCTGCACCCCTCCCCCAACCCTCCGCCAAGTTGCTCTACAAGAAATGTAAATATGCTGTATGAATGAAGACCACCCGTCACCCTCCAGTGGCCATCAGCTGCTGTCTTTTTTATGTCATCAACTTTTTATTAACACTGTTTCTGTGTACATGTAAAACAACTTGGTCAACTTGCTGCTTGCAAGGAGCAGGAATAAGAAATATGAAAAGAAAAAGGAAACCACTACAATCCCATTCCCTCCCTATGCCGCCATTCGGTCCTCCTGAGGTCTCAAAAATAAATAAATAAATAAAAAAACGGACAAAAAAAAAATCAAAACATGCAATGAAGCCATTACCTAATCATCAGGAGCATTATCTGTTCCCTGTAAAGCTAAGGTCATCACATTTGAATTCTGTGCTAAGGTTAGGCTATACTTGCTGTAGAGAGTTCAAGCATCACTATCTCAAGAAGGTACTGTATGCTAAAACCAATGCTGAATAGAAAGTGAATGAGGAGGAAGCAACCTTTGGCTAATATTTTAAATGCTTCTGTGTTATTGATAACGTTTTTGTGAGGCTTCACTGCAGATAGTCATCACCGTAATTGCTGGAAAGCTCCCTTAACATAGCATGTTCATGTGTTCTTCTTTAATGCACTAAAATATTTATCACACGAAATACCCATGACACCGCCTCCTAAACCTCCGCCAACTCCTCCCATTACAAAGCCAAAGGACGCCCCAGTGAGCCCCCCAAAGGTGCCACCGATCGCCCCTGCTGCCCATCTGTGAGCTGGCCCGTTCTTCAGCATATCGGTGGTGAAGGCTTTGCCGAGTGTCCACCCAATCAATGCCCCCACTGCGCCGCCAACTGCCTGACCAATTACGGGGTGTGTCGCTTGCAATAATGCGTAAACCAGCCCACCAACTGTTCCGCCAACAGCTCCACCGATTATGCTTCCGATAGAACTCGGATTCACGAAAAGCTCTGTGTCCACTGCTGAGGCCACCCCTATCTTTGCTCTCACAGTCTTCATATATTCGTTCAGATTTCCAAATTCTTTGACCACAGCTTCCATGACAATTGACAAACTATTAGATGCACGTCTGTCATTGAACAGTTGAAGCATCAAAGCGGTCACGGCTAGGTTTACAGCTATTAAGATGGTTCCCACTGCACCTGAAGACAATGTTGCTACAAGCCCTATAGAAGCAAGCAAGGATCGAAAATGTTGTGTTGCTTCAAAATGTGTCTTGTTGTCTACTTTGGACTTGCTTTCTTCTTTCTTCTTGTCGCCCTTGTTGGTAAAGTTGCCTGGAACTGAAATAACACAGAGGTCACACGGTGTGATAAATGCAATTACACTACATCATTTATTGTCCTTTATCGCAGTGTATAAATGATTGAGAACTGTGTACAAAAATATGTACAAAAATATGTCCACAAACATAACAGAACCAAAAACAGATAGTGCATGGCTTTACCTTGCTTGTTTTGCAGCGGCATGATCACGAGCACTGCCACGATCACCGCGGAGCTCCCGAACAGCCCGATGACTCCATCAAGCGCCAAGACGAGACCCATGGCTGTGGCTGAGAGCATCGAAACGATCTTCTCCTCGGGCAAATTGCTCAAATAGCTAACTCCCACGGCTCCCATTGCTCCTCCCGTTAAGACTCCAATAACACCCCCCGCCATGGAGCAAAGAACTACCCCGCTGCCTCCGACCATTGTGCCGATGCCTGCCCCTATGGCGCCACCTAGTTGCCCTGCGTCGACTACCTCTGTATTGCTGTTCAACATTGCTGTGGTGAACGACTTACTAAATATCCTACCCAAAACTATCCCCAGCGCAACCCCAAAAGGCTCTAAGGTTGGGACCATCCCTCCCAGGTATGCACGCACCGCCCCCCCGATAACCCCACCCACCGTTCCGCCTATGGCGCCACCTAGAGCTACTTTTGCATTATCTTTGGCTTGATCCAGTGGGAGTGTTTTTCCCCATTCTGCCAATGCAGTCTTGGCCAAGGTTTGAACTCTGTCTTGGACGCGGGTGACGGCCCTTTCAAATATCGCCGTGATCAGAACTACGCTGACACCACGCACCCATAACTTTGCCGCCAGGATAGAGATGAACCCCATGGCTATGAGCATGACCTTGAGATGCTGCATGATCGCAGGGAAGTTTTTGCGGAGCCAGTCGGCTGGGCGTGCCATCTTTACTCCTTTTTAGTTGTGTATCCTGATGGAAAAATTAAGCATGGGAACAGTTAGCACACACACTGACACACACACACACACACACACACACACACACACACACACACACACACACACTTAGTGTTGTTGCAGTCGCTAAACTCTGATTGTTCACTCTGAGCATGTCCATAACTTTTGGACCGAATCTTTTCCACTAAATTCATTTGTTAGAGTTGTATTTCAGTTATGCAAGTGCTACAATGAAAAATATAACATAACTGTCAGGGTAACTGTCCACCATCTTCTTTTTTGAAGTTATTAATTTAGTATGAAGTTACATGACATGAGCATATTTAAGAAAATTATAGCAAAGATACAATGTTTCATCATGACACTCAATGCACAAAACAAATACTGTACAGTGTTAAGATCATAAGTGTTCAGGAATCGGCTAAAGTATACTGCATAAGCATTTAACAAATTTAAATTATATTTATTGTTTGTCAATGTTTGTCTCATGTATAGATTTCAGACTGTCCTAACTATACAACAGGTAATTTAAAGAAACAAAGGGGATACCTGTGGTGTCTGTTTGTCCGTCAGACGTGTGTTTCCTCACGAGTTGGTGCTCTGCACTGTGTGAGTCCTGTGTCCTTGTGTTTCCGTGGCTACAGTATGGACTATAACACTTGCTTAAACCTCTTCTGTATTGCATTTAGTGGGCGTGGCATAGGCAAAGGAATTTAGCTTCTGGATATGTGGGGTATGTGCAGAGAGATGAAAAGAGAAGGGGCTGCCCAGTTTCCTTGTTCCTCATGAGCATTGACAGAATTCCTTCCATCAATGGTCTAATTTGTGTGTGTGTGTGTGTGTGTGTGTGTGTGTGTGTGTGTGTGGAAGATCATGATCAGCACCCACTTCACTGTCAACTCTTTTGGACTGTAGAGTTCTAATACCACAGCATTGCATGGAACGAGGTAATGAACATATTTTTTTACTTCTGGAAACACCCAGTCTGCAACTAAAAGATTCTGATGATTCCAATTGGTTTGTTGACATTCAGCATGCGACTCTGATTGATATGAGAGAGAAGTTGGAATGTGATATGTCATGGCTTTTGGCATGTGTGTGTGTCTCTCTGCATGACAGACAGAGAAGGGGCTGTTTCCTTATTAATTTTCCATGCTGCACTCTGACAGTATATGGCCAGTAGGAGAGGTGCAATTTAAGATGTTTGAAGTACATTTAAAGACAGTGCAAATAAAGTAGATTTACCTGTATATGATGAACTTATCTTACATGCACTTGATGTGCTCTTTATTAGTGCTGTTCCAAATACTGTATATGAGAACGCATGCCATAGCATTTTGAGGGCTTGAGCAGCTAGCGTGTCCAAAAATTATCTTGAGTTGCCATAAAGTGACTTTGGCAAAACATTTTGAGTGCACTTAATACTCTCTGATAATGCATTAAATTGCATTAAGTACTGTAAGTGCCCTCAGTATAAAAGTATAGGATTTGAGACAAAAAATGAAATTGCGCTAAAAACCATGCAACATCAGTAGTGCACCTATACACAGCACATTTCTTGACCTTAAACAAACTTTTGAAAAGTGTATTTTCTGCACTTCTTCTCCACCTGGGAG
>JASCQY010011749.1:0-10454 GCA_030264315.1 Sardinella tawilis
TTAGCTTGGACAGGCCTCAGTTTCCTCACTCGTCTTGATCAGGATTGGTGACGCATAAGGTGTGTGTGTGTGTGTGTCAGTCTGTCTGTGTTTGAGTATCTATATCTACATACACTGTATATCCATGTGTGTCTGTGTCTGCCTGTGTGTGTGTTTCTCTGAGTGTGTGTTTGAATGTCTATATCCGTGTGTGTGTGTGTGTGTGTGTGTCTTTCTGCCTGTCTGCTCTATGGCTACTGGTGCAGGATGCTGTGACGCAGGCTTTGGTTTGGAGCTCTGTGTTAATGTCCTTTTTTTGTATGAGTGTGAGTGTGTGTGCGCGAGAGTGTGTGTGTGCGTGTGTGTGTGTGTGGAATTGACTCAGTGGTGACGTAAGTCTGGTTTTTAGGTCCTTGTGTGTCTTCATGAGAGAGATGGTGTGTGTGTGTGTGTTTGTGTGTGTGTGTGTGTGTGTGTGTGTGTGTGTTTGTACTTGATGACGCATACTTTTGGTTTTTGGGCAGAGGAAGAAAATAGGCTAATGGTGATCTGAAGACGAATTGTTTGTCTGAATTAAGTGTGTGTGTGTTTGTGTGTGTGTCTTAGTGGGCACGTATTGATGTGCCCTTGTAGGGGTTGTTTGGGTGTGCTTCTTCTGAGGTTAGGCGTGTGTGTGTGTGTGTGTGTGTGTGTGTAAGGGTAGGGTGCTGTGCTGCTTTGGGGGCCTTTCTGTGGTGTGCCTCGTATGTCTGCATGCTTGCGTAACTCGCCACAGTGTACAGAGAGAGGGCCTGTGTGTGTGTGTGTGTGTGTGTGTGTGTGTGTGTGTGTGTGTGTGAGTGTGTGTGTATGACATCTTTCAATGTATTAAGATGAATTCAGCACATGAAGACTTCTTTCCTGGGAACTTTTTTCAGTCAATTAGTTGTTAATAATTGATGCATTGACTATGTGTTAATTAGTAAAAGAGAGAAATGAAAGGTTTGAAACATCAGAAATTCTTATTGTGTCCGATGCCTTTACTCTTGAATGTTATTGACAGTTATTGACTATCTTTGAGGTTTGTCTGGTGCTTGTGTGTGTGTGTGTGTGTGTGTGTGTGTGTGTGTGTGTGTGTGTGTGTGTGGAGAGTGAAATATTAACAGAGGGCAGAGGCCTTATCTCAGGCAGGTGAGGAATTTACACCCAGAGTGACGCCTCAATAAAACCCTGGAATAGAACTCCTCACAAGCACCTTCTTTTTGCACACACCCTGGTGTCTCTTACTCACAAACACACACACACACATTAATACCTTCACTCACATACAAACATATTCTCAGTCACACACACGCACACACGCAAACACACTCACTCAGTCATACACACAATCTTTCTCTCATGTCCAAACAGATTCTCACACATACACAGTAATCTTTCTCACATGCAAACATATTCTCTTTTACTCACACCCATGCCTCTTTCACATCTACCATACACACCCACACACACACACACTTTATACACTTTCCCCTACAAATATATTTTCTTCACTTTCACATAGCTGTCCTTGGCCAGCCATGGCTTGTAACTGGGCTTGTATCCGAAGGGTTGCCAGTTCAATTCCCGACCAGTGGACCATGGCTGAAGTGCCCTTGAGCAAGGTACCTAACCCCTCACTGCTCCCCAAGTGCCACTATACAATAAGCAGGCAGCCAACTGTACTGGGTTAGTGTGTGCTGTGCACCTCACTGGGTGTTTCACTGTGTGCTGTGTATGATTCGCTAATTCCCGACTGGGTTAAAGGCAGAGATTAAATTTACCTCACGGAATCCAAGGTGTACAGATTATTATTAGGTAATTATTATTACATACTCAGATGGGTCTTCTGTTTGATCTAAAACAGCTCATATCAGCTCAAGTTGTTGAAGGAATATGCCACCCAAACATGAAATTCAGTCAGTCTCGGTCACCCCCTGACTTGAAATAGTGAAAAAAAACCTGGTTAAAATCCATCTATCCTGCTTTGGGAGCAGTGTTTTGTTTTGTTTTTTGCTTTAGCTTAGCGCAGTTGCTGTAAACCAAAGGAGCCACTCTTGCTAACTAGCATGCTCCCTTGGTTTACAGCATCTGCGCTAAGCTAAAGCCAAAAAACGCTGCTCCCAGAGGGGAGGACAACGCCTGGATGGATTTTCACCAGGGTTTTTTCACAGTTTTAAGTTTGGGAGTGACCGAGACTGACTTAATTTCAGTTTTGGGTGGCATATTGCTTTAATACTGATGCAGGCAAAACATATGTCCTGGTGTTACTGCACCTCAGTGCTGCTTTTGACACTCTTTATCACAATTACATCAACTTGAACACTTGATTGGGTTCATTTGTGCAGTTATTAAGTGGTTAAAATCATACTTACAAAACAGAAGTTTCTTTGTTGCCGTGAGCTACCATACTCTAAAGCCAAAGTCCTTGACCTGTGGTGTCCCCCAGGGATCAATTCTTGGACCATTACTTTTCAACCTTCATATGCTACTACTTGGAAAAAGTATTACAAATCTCTTATCATAGTCATGTGTTATCAGTGTGTTGACCAAATTAACAACTGAATGTCACATTCTTTCCTTCAGCTTAACATAGACAAAAGTGAAGTAATTATATCTGGAAAATAGAAGGAAAGCCTGAGTATTGCCATTGTCCTGGACACAAAGGGGCTAAAAGCAAAAGAGACTGTTAAAAATCTTGGGATCTAAACTGCTTTAGATCAGCTTTGGATCCAACTTCCTGAAAATATCAAAAATGCCCCTATTGTTGGCAGTTTCAAATCTATATTTACCGTAAGACTAAACTCAGATGCTTCCTCCTAGTAATTCACTTATCTTTCTTTTCATGTTCTGTACACTTTAACTTTTAGGTTAATCATTTTTTGCCTTCATTCATTTTATTCTTGCCATGCTTTTATCTTTTCTATCTTACCTTTTATCTTTTACTTTTTCATCTACTGCACTTTGCTTTTATGTTTGTACAGCACATTGAAAATCCATTGTGTATGAGCTGCGCTATACAGTAATGAAACTTGCCTTGCCTATTTAGCTATGAGGTTACAGTATATTGAAGGCAATCAACTGGTTCTACGGTTTTCCCCTCACATGTTGTCAACATATTTTAGGATTAATCTCCAAATAAGACACATTTTTAAACCACATCTCACATACTCATCATGATTCAACTTGTTTTAACTTGACCATGCTGACAGGGTTTTTCACGCACCCACACGCACACACACATACACACACACACACACACACACACACAAACCAGTGTTGAAACTAAGGTAAACAAACATGTAGTACAACATTGATGTGTTGTCTGATGAAAGCCAGCGCTATATGATGGATGTGCTGGGGGCCAGGCTGGGTGTAGCAGGGGGGAGCTGGGGTGGAGTGGATGGGGGGGATGGTGCCTGCTGGGCTGGCCGCTGTCTGTAATTGAGCCCCAGGCCTCGAGGCCTCAGTAATCACCCTTAACCAACAGGCATGAAACGGCCTAATAACCATCTCCACCGGCCGAGAGCAAGGGATACAGAAAAAGGGATGGAGAGAAAGAGAGGTGGACGGATAGATGGATGAGGTGACATGTTCCTTTCCCTGCCTTCTCTCTTGATCACTTTCACTCCCTGAACCTCTCTCTCTCTCTCTCTCTCTCTCTCTCTCTCTCCCTTTCTCTCCTCTCTTCTCTCTTCCTTGTTTTCTCCTTCTGTAACCTTTCTGTTTCTTCTCTTTCAGTCTCTCTCTCTTTCTCTCTCTCCCTCTCTGGCCTTATTGAGCCTGCTTTCCACAGGCCCAATCCCTTCCCCTGTAATTAGACATGCTGTGGCTCTGTCGTGTGTGTGTGTGTGTGTGTGTGTGTGTGTGTGTGTGTTTGTATGCGTCCATTTGTGTGTGTGTGTTGTGGTTGCCTGGTTGCTTTGAAGGCAGCCAGGCCAGGCAGGGCAGCAGTGGCGTCCCACAAGTGACACTGGCCTGTAGTATTACACAGAAGCCAAGATGAGGGGAGCAGAGATCAGTGGAGAGGGAGAGAGAGAAAGGATGGATGGATGGATGGAGAGAGGAAAAGAGTGGGATGAAGGAGCAAAAAGATGAAAAAGTCAGGAACCAGAGAGAGAGAGAGATGGATAGATCGATGGGTGGCGAGAGATGAAAACAGTGAGCGATAGAAAGAGAGAGAGAGAAAGGAAGAAGGAAAGAGAAGGAGAGCCATCATTGAGCAAAAGAGATGGAGAGAGAGAAAGAAATAAAGAAAGAGAGGAGATCCATCAGTGAGGGGGGGAAGAGAGGAGATCCATCAGTGAGAGTGGAGACAGATTTATCGAGGGCTGTAAAGCGAATCTCTTTCTGATGTTTATTCAGAAACACTGCCTCACCTGCCTCTGTTTGCTTTTCTGCACTCCGTGTAAGTGTGTGTGTGTGTGTGTGTGTGTGTGTGTCTGTACCCATGTTTTCTTGGAAATGGAGAACTGTTTCACACAAGGAATACGTGACAGTTTCTTCTGATTTTGTTCCCATGGTGTTTTCGTTGTTTTGTATGCTTGTGTTAATGTGTGTGTGTGTGTGTGTGTGTGTGTGAGTGTGTGTGTGTGAGTGTGTGTGTGAGTGTGTGTGTGTGTGTGTAGGCCTATCTGTTTTTTTCTGTGAGTGACGTGTAATCTTCTGAGAAGTCTGTGGATTTGGAGGTGATTTCTTCCGTGAGATATGACATGGGTCTACTCTGTGTGTTTGTGATCTAGAATCGTCCGTGAGATACCACATGGGGCGACTGTGTTTGTGTGGGAATGATCTAGAATGTTCCGTGGGGTGAGGTGCATTGTGGGTGTGGAGATGGGGCAGGAAGCTGAGGGCAGCGTTTGGGGTAAATAAGGGACGGGTGACCCCAAACTTTCCACACAACAACAACAACAACAAACCTCACATGTTTACAGGCTAATAATAGGGAAACCAGCACACACACACACAGACACACAAACACACACTCTTCTTGCCCTCTCGTCCCTCTCTGTCTATTTACCCAGAAATCCAACGGGAAGACTACGGATCTGTGCCTGGCTCTTTCATCTCATCCCACACATTCATACACACACACACACACACACACACACACACACATTGCACTTACAGACATGCGCCATCATGCATTTTTCTTGACACATCTTTCTCTATGTCCTTCTATTACATACTAATCTGGCCAGTCAGCCTTGCTTCGGTCCCCACCCCCACTTGCTTGGTTTGGTTCAGCCCATGGGGCTTTTGATAGGTAGAGATTGTACAGGTGCGGGCCAAACCACTGTTCGCAGAGGTAGAAGCACACAGGTGAGCAGATATGCAGGTCAAGTAGTGTGTGTATGTGTGTATGTGTATGTGTGTGTGAGCCTGCGCATGTGTGCATGAATGTGTGCACGCGCATTAGCGTGTGTATGTGCATATAAATGCCCGTGTGTGTGTGTGTGTGTGCGTGTCTGCGTGCGTGTATGTGTGTTCCCGCACATATGTACATACAGTATGTACATACATGAGTGTGTGTGTGCATGTGTGTCTGTGTCTGTATATGTGGGCTTGTGCGCACAACAGTGGGACTTCGGTCTGCCATAAACTTGACCATGTGAAGGCAATACTGAAGGAATTTTCCAGAACAACACGGGGGCCGATGAACTGGGCACTGGGAAAGAGTCTTTTGTTTTTCCATCATATGCGTAACCTGAACTGTAACACGCTGTAGGCGACACATCAAAACCACCTATTTGCTTTGCCTTGGTTCCTTTGGTTTGGGTTGGGGGGGGGGAGAACTATGGAAATGGTTCCTCAAAAGTTCTGCGAAGAAAAAGCTGTGTAACATAGAACCGCCTCTGGCAGTGATGATGGGTCTCTCAGGACGAGCCTCAAGTAAGGAGGGAGCGGGAAGCAAGGCGCTGACATACGGAGGAGGGAAAAAAATGGACAGATTAAAAAATGTTGAGGAAAAGAAAAGACACGCCGAATGAGAAGGAAGTGTTTTTCCGTTAAGGGGTCATTGACTCCTCTTGCTTTCTTTTTCCTTCTCTCTCTCTCTCTCTCCCTCTCTTTCTTTTTTTCTGATCCCCTCTCTCTTTCTCTCTTCCCTCTTTCTCTCTCCTTCTCTCTCCTTCTCTCTCTCTCTCTCCCTCTCCCTGTGTCCTTATCCGCACATTACTTGCTCTGTGCCCAAAGAGGAACTCGACGTTGACCAGAGCATACGTTTATGTTTATGGTTTGAAAATAAACAAATAATAAAAATAAGCCTGAGTAAACGTTGAAACCGGAGCAGGGTATTCAGGAGCCTGCCGAGAGAGAGAGACCACCAATTTCTCCTGGTCAATATTTGGAGAGCTAATTTAGAGAGTTTGTCCTCTTTTGGGAGGGGAAAAAAAGAAAAGTGTGTGTGCGTGCACACGCTTCCTAGTAGGCCTGTTGCATAAAAATGTGTGTGTGAGTGTGTCCATTTGTGCACATTCATCAACAGGTCATATGTTGTGCAGGTATGTCTGTGTGTGTGTGTGTGTGTGTGTGTGTGCGCGCACACATAAATGTACACACACACACACACACACACAGGCCTGTATGTGGTAAGGTTGTGAATGCTCAGTGCAGCCACCCTGTCTGTCCATGGAGGGGAGGGAGTTCAAATAAGCACAGGAGGCTTTCTCTCTCTCACTCTGTCTCTTTCTCTCTCCTCCTCCTCTCATCTACTTGCTATCTCTCCTTTCTCTCTCCTCCTATCCTCTCCTTGCTTTTGTCTCCTTTCTCTCTCTCCACTTCTCCTCCTCTACTCTTCTCCACGCTACCTCTTTTCTTTCTCTCCTTTCCTCTCTTCTTCTCTGCTTACAATCATTCTTCTCTTCTCCTTAATTCTCTTCTCATCTCCTTCCCTTTTCTCTTTCAAGTCTCTTCTTCTTCTCTCCTGTTCTCTCTCTCTCACTCTTTCTCTCTCTCTCTGATTCTTTGATGACAGCGATGTTTGCTCAGAATTTTGGTGTGTGTGTGTGTGTGTGTGTGTGTTTGTGTCCCCACACCCTGCCCCAGCCCAGCCCTTCCCCGACCCTCAGCCCCAAACCCCTGGCCCCTGCTTTGGGCTCTGTGTGTGTTTGTGCTGCCTGTCTGTGTTGGGGGGCCTGAGACACAGGTAGAGGGGGCAAAGAGGGTCTTTGTGAACGAGTCTCTCTCACTCTCTCTCTCTCTCTCTCTTTCTTTGGCCACAAGAGCTGAGCTGAGCTGACCGTACTCTGAAGCCCTCATCACCATTAGATCTACATTCACCCGTTAGTCTGGCAATCTGACTGTCTCTCAGTCAGTCAGCGTGTCTTGGCTCTAGTCCTCCATCACCAGTACATTCACAATTACCCACCTGTCTGTCTGTCAGATCATCATCACCACCACCACCTGTATTGCCAGTCTCTGTGTCCAATTAAAAGAATTACGTTATACACAACATAGGAAAGAAGTCAAATAAAAAGTGTGTGTGTGTACACAGGTGTGACCAAGTTTAAACTCTACTGTAATCAGTTCTGTGTGTCTCCGTGTGTGTGTAGACGCTGCCACAGATGAGTGCTGCCCAGGACTGTGTGAGCTTCAGTCCCGAGCTCCAAGAGTTGTACGCGGCCGTGAGCAGCCAGCGAGGGCGACGCAAGCGCAGGCGTTCTAGCTCCGCCTCCAGCCCCAGCCGTGCTGCCGCCGACACACACGCACAGCAGGAGGACCACAGCGCCTCCGCACACCGCCTAGGAGTGGAGCGGACCACACACACTCAGAGAGAGGGCACGAGTGTGTCTGCCAGCAGAAGCATCTCAGGTTAGTGCTTTACATATATATATACACACACACACACTCAGAGAGAGGGCACGAGTGTGTCTACCAGCAGAAGCATCTCAGGTTAGTGCTTTACATATATATATATACACACACACACTCAAAGAGAGGGCACGAGTGTGTCTACCAGCAGAAGCATCTCAGGTTAGTGGTTTTACACACACACACTCAGAGAGAGAACACGAGTGTGTCTACCAGCAGAAGCATCTCAGGTTAGTGCTTTCACACACACACACACACACACACACTCAGAGAGAGAGTGTGTCTACCAGCAGAAGCATCTCAGGTTAGTGCTTTTACACACAAACACACTCAGAGAGAGGGCACGAGTGTGTCTACCAGCAGAAGCATCTCAGGTTAGTGCTTTTACACACACACACACACACACACACAGAGGTCATGAGTGGGTCTGCCAGCAGAAGCATCTCAGGTTAGTGCTTTAACACACACACACACACACGCACTCAGAGAGAGGGCATGAGTTGGTATGCCAACAGAAGCATCGCAGGTTAGTATCTTAACACACACACACACACACTCAGAGAGGGCATGAATTGGTCTGCAGGAGCATCTCAGATTAGTGCCTTTGCACACACACAAACACACAGAGCTAATCACTTTCACACAGACACACTCCCTCTCTCTCTCTCTCTCTCTCTCTCTCTCTCTCTCTCTCTCAGATATCTCACCCATCCTTCTACAGTTATTTGGTTATTAGAAATTAAAAAAAGAATAATAATTATATATATATATATATACCCCTCTCTGTCTCTCTCTACCTCTCCCTTTCCTTCCCTCTTTTTGCCCATCTCAATTCTTAATTTTCTTCAAACTACAGTGCGAAACATAATAAACCTCCTGACACTTTGATATTACTAGAATAACTTCCTTCTTCTTTGACGCTAAACGGTACTAAAACAACTTCTTGGAAAAGCCTTTAAGTAGACAAACCTTTTGTAAATAGTTGACAGAAACAACAACGACAGAAGCATAATAATAAACACCTAAAAAACAAACAAACAAAAACATTTCCAGTCTGTGTAAATACACTAATAACAATATTAGTACTCTTAGCTGGCCTGGGCTTTAAAAAGGTGTTTGCGTGAGAAGTCAAGTGTGTGAACCCTTTGTATGTTACTTTTTGTCTCCTTAACGGGGCACCAGGCAAGAGTTTTTGCTTCATTGACCGCACCAGCTCCGTAGTCACTTTTATGGCTAAATGTCTCATGAAAGAAGGCTCTTTCGGCTCCCCGCACGCTCGCCTAGTTAAATTTAACGCGCTGGCATGATGCCTGTGTGGCTTCGCTGGAGGACAACTTCACTTTTTCAAACTGATCATAGATACCTGATACCTGTCCTTGAGTGTGTAAACTCCACGTTTTGGCAAGAGGTTAGGACACTGGTGTAAGTGATGAAGTTTGGACATTGGTGTGAGGTATGAAACCAGTCTGCATTGGGGTAAGGTTCTGTAGTTTCCAATGGCCATACTGCACTTGCATAGGGCACCTTTCTTTACTCGAGCAGATAACATGTTCTTGCTCTGAGATACCTGTGTGTGTGTGTGTGTGTGTGTGTGTGTCTGTGTGTGTGTGTCTGTGTGTGTGTCTGTGTCTGTGTTCTCACCTGTTCTAAAGTACTGTGGAATATCATTGGAAGAAGTCTGTTTTTTTATCATGGTTCCTTAAAGTGGAACCACCACATAGTTCTCTGTCTTATGGTCACCTGCCTGTGTGTGTTCTCTCTCTCATCAGACCAGAGCCTCACACTAAGCCTGGACATGCAGAACCCTGAAGAACCGGCCAGCCGAGGCGCCAGTGGAGAAGCTCAGAAGGCTGAGAGCGAGCAGGTCAGAACCAGTGGCCCACAAGCCCCTCAGAACCGTGCTGTCCGAACCGTTCGGTTCTCTGCGCCCATGACCTTCAGGCCTAGAGCTTGCATTGCATACTGTATATATACTGCATACTGTACTGTAGTCTGTACTGTACTGTACTGCATACTGTGTGTAGTCTTCAGCAGTGCACCCCAAAGGTACAGTAGGGCTGCTCAATAATGGAAATAGTTGAACCAGATTAGAAATACAATTCAGAAGCATGCTGTATTCATACAGTATAATCCCAAGGAGCCGATTTTGCTTGGACTTTCCCATATTTCTCCACACATTCCCTTTCATGTGGTGTGTGTACGGTATATGTGTTACTCAGCAGAGCATCTTAGGATCATCTAGACCCACTCCTAAAACGGAATATGACAAAATAATCCTCTGTTCCCGATTTTGTTATTCTTGTGATCGTTGGTGAGCAATAATCGTAATCATAATCGAAATATGTGCAATTCACAATGACCTTTGACCTTATGCCTGCCTGACGTGCCTGTAATGGTTCTCTCCTCTCCCCTCCTCTCACGCCTGCAGACGGTGCCCCAGATGCCGGTGCCCGTGGACCGCCCCGTGGCCCGCTCCAAGAAGAAGAAGGCTGTGGGACTGTTCCGCTGACAAACCTCAGACAGGCGCTTACCACTGGCCCTTCCTCAAGCCCTACACACACACACACACACACACACACACACATACTCTTTGGGCAGGGCTGGTCCTGTCTGACTGGGTGATGCGGAAAAACTTGGAGTAGGGC